>QANU01043803.1:636707-657625 GCA_003254905.1 Nissolia schottii
CCCCCCCCCCCCCCTTCCTCTATACTATACTGTTTGGCCTCACCCTATTCTACATCACTACTAGTATACTGCTCCTGCTCCTGCTCCTCCCGTCAGTACGAAAATACCATCTACCCCACTATTCATTCTGCAACATGCCCCCACTCCACTACCTACATTGCCTTCATTCCTCTCCAACTACACTCGCTGCTCTGGTTTCGTTTCAAACAGCACTTTCTGTTTCCCCATATATCCTTTTTATTTACATGCTGAAGCCCAGTTGGCTGCACCGCTGTGGAAACGCTATATGAAATCAAATCTCAAGGTCAGTTTTAATAGCTTGCCAATCAGAACTTTCAATAGAGAAAGCGCTTCTTTTTAATTTGCATTATTTTCGGAATACTCCAGAAGCTAGGGTTCTAACTTAAAATGGACTGACTGGGGAGGAAATAGTTTTCTTCAGTTAAGAGTTAGACTTAGGAGTTGACATTTCTTTCCATTTTAGGGTCAGTAGTTAAACTATCAAGAATCAACTATGTCAAGTTAACTTCATTGCTTTAAATTTCACCGTAACAGCAGCACTGTGCACAAGTCCAGATTAATGTTACTGTACTTTCTTGGTATTTTTTTTTTTTTTATAAATTTTGTGCCCCAATGAAGAATAAGAATCCAATAGAGAAAAAGATCAGTACGCATACATTTAAAGCGGGCCGGGTAGAAAGAATATATATGGAGAACGCGCATAATCATCCACGTCTGCGGTAATATTGGTAAAGTAGCCAGTCTCTAATATTCAATGACTTTACCGTTGGGAAGAATAAAATCTAGAGATTGCTATTTCCCTTTGACCTCCATTTTGTGACCTATCTATGAACACATATCTCCACCATATCTTTTCTTGGGAAAGATAAAGAGCCACACCACATGCTAGATTAACCATCTTCCAACCGATCAATCATTTCATACTTGCATACACACAACAAAAATTGATGAGGTATGTATGACAACAACAAATCATATTTGTAATATATATATAATACGGTATCAACTCATTTTTTATTTATTATTAAAAAAATTCTCAATAGAATTTATGTTTCATTAATGTCTCATCTATTGACGAATGAATAATAAATTAACAGTGTACAGTATACAATAAGTCCTTATATGTAAAAATCTCTCCTTGCACCCACCATGTTAAGGCTTGTCATTTTGTTTCTTGAACGTACGTACTCTTAATTTTACCAGGGAAAAAGGGGAAAATAAAAACTCTAGAATTGGAAAGGCGTGTTGTTTTATAGACAAATATCACAGCACACACAGCAGTAGGGTAAACACCATCAGGAGAGCCAAATTATCACATGTACAAATGTTGAGCGTCAAAGTGATGGAGGTTTGTTTGTTAAGTTTATTTTGAGCATAAGTTGCGCGCTGATTAAATCACATTTTTCATTGAAGCAGGAGACGTTAGAGAAACTAAATTAACTTGCTAACATCCGCGGCCAAGAAGACTGGAACATGAACTTGCTGATGACAGGTACGTATGAGGTACTTACCATCACACTGGGAAGCTTATACACTTTACCAACATATATGTGGTTACTTCTCACTAATTGAGTGCAAGAATAAGACCTCGCTATTTAATTGCATGATAAATTTTGGTAAAATGAATTCAACAAGACTCTTGTTTCTAAAATGACACAAATTATTGTATTAATTTGTCCTTAAACTATAAGCTAACGTAATTATAAGACATATGTCTCGACAGCTAGTGACACCTAAAAAATCACTCCCACATCTTGTCTTTCAACCTTTTCATACACATCAAAGGTTATAACGTCCAACATACATACATACACATACATACACACACACACACATATATATAAAGGATGGAAAACATCATTTCCCTTTAATAATATTATGTGTTAAGATCATTATTTGCTTTAAATTATGATGCTGCATTGTGCATGTTTGGGAAATGCTTATGTTTAGTGTCTAATCGCTTTTTATTTTCAAAAATAGTCTCAAAAAGCTAATTATGAACTTTTCCAAAACACACACTGTCTTCAATTTGTTGGAGTCTTTTGCTGATAAAATTGTATACATCCCACATGTTACATTGACTAGAAATTACGTTCACACAAACATTTTTTTTTAAAAAAAATATGAAAAGTTCATAATGATGGCAATTAATATGAAAATCAGAGTATAAGAAGAGATATTCTACAATTTATTTTTCAAACATACGTTTCATTTAGTAAGCTAACCGGCAAATCCCATTAAGAATCTTGGGCTAAAAATGCTTTAATAAATCCCTATTATAAATGAGGGAAAACTTTTCTATTGTCTTACTATGACCATACATTGAGGGGGGAAAAAAATATCCTAACAGACATGTCCTCAACATTATCCTTCAAAACGTTAATATGTGCATCAAAACATGGTACATGCATGATAATGTTATCAGATAGAATCTTTTGTTGGTTCACTACGTTGTACTCACACAGACACGGATGTTAAACAAATTATACACAACGCAAAATCCCATATCAATTACGTGCATACTTACCATGCCCGTGAACCCTGACCAGCCAGATAAGATATATTCAAACCCAATATCACAACCTCTTTAGAGAACACATTAGCATCCAGACTTGGTCTTCTAATTAGCACTTTTATATGTATCAAAATGCGCCCTATTTCTAAACTCCAAGAGTTTCAGCAAAACTAACTCATTAAGGAACAATAGTCTCAAATCCAAGAGATATAGTCCATAACAAGTCAAATCCTAACAAACATTTCAAAACCAGAGGCAAATTAAAAGATTCATTAGGTAGAATTTAATGTCAGCTAGGTTCCTACACTTTATGCATGCATTGATCTATAAAAATGTCTTGCTATAGATGTAGATTAGATATGTATCAGTCATCATATATAGTCTTTTCGGACAATGGCTTTCTACTAATTTTCTTTTTAACATTATGTATTCACAAGCATTAATATTGTGCTTTTATTATAAACAAAATTACACCTCTAACGTAGGACTTGTAATTGAGAGGGAAAATGGAAAAGCATTAGCATCTTTATCTAACAATATTAGAGAACTGGCCGTTACAAATTAGAAAGAGTAAGGTGGGTGGGCGCGTGTGTATATGCTTTAGAGGAATGGAAACCCTCATAATTCAAATCAGGCCATATTGAGTGTGCAACATCTTCATGAAATCATAGTAAAATTTTCCCTGCCTTGGGAAATGAATATTATTGATGAAAGCGAATCCACTCTGAAGAAACCACATATGCATGCCTGCCCTCCCCCCATAATGTTTCTCCCTTTACTTTGTTAAGAAGAGACAAATTCATCCCCACCCAAAAAAACTAAAAAGAGACAATGTATTATAAAGAAATGCACATTAACATAATTTCTTTTTTTTAGTAATGGTCGTTGTACATACACATGTACATAGTCTGGACATCTACAGAGGGGGGGAAAATGATTCAAAGCTTGGCCCCACTTACACTACAAACTGTTTTGCGCATTTTTTTTTCTCTATGAATGTCTTTGATTATGTCCGCAAATACTACTATGTTAACATTTCTCTAATTTTTTTCCATCCGATTTCTCCCAAGTCATACGTTAAAATTAGCAATTTCTTTTAGAACAAAATATTGATATAAAAAGAAGACCGGGTGGTTCACAAAGTTACAAAACGTTGACTTTTAGTGCTGGGTTTAGCATCTCTTGAGTTATGTAATAGTGACTATAGAAAAATGCATAGAAAAGGGCGGGTCTAATTAGTAACATAAGTTAGCACAGATATTATTATATCATAAAAGAAATTGGCTAATGGGAAAATGATAAGTGATCAGAGTACAAGGGGGTGTGACCAATCATGAGGAGGAGTGGGCATGACATGTTGCATCAGATGTTTACGGGAAATTCTGACATCTATGCCCTTCTTTTTGTTTTACTTGTTTTAGTGTTTCTTTGATCAAGCAACAAGAGTCTTTGTATTATTATGACATATGCTGTTGTACTCATCATTATTAGACATATAAAATGGAGTGTTCCCCTATATACGTGTAGTTTCCTGCATGTGCATTAAATATTAGCATATTGATAAGCAATATTACCCGTTTTGCAATCAACGTCACCACCTATATGCAAGTTTAGATTGAACATGATAATACAATTACTGTATCACATGGGAAGAAGGTAGAGATTTCTTTTCACCTTGTGAACTAGGAGAATGCTCGCTCATATGCATGGTTGGAACGCCCATACCGAAATGTCAATAATAAAAATAATGATAATAATAAATAGGAAATTGGATTCTTTTGGAGTGTTAGTCCAAATGAAGATCAAAACCGTGTTTTCGAGTTCAATTTCAAACCGGCAAGCATACGGATAAACAGGGAAAAAGCAGCTTCGGAGTTGAAAAAAACCAACAAGAAGAAAGCGTGATGGAAAATTCAACATGCGAACCTCAAAAAAAAAAAAAATATATATATATATATATATAAATAATAAATAGAATGACACAAATGCACCACAGCATTAGAACCACATGTCCATCCTAACGTACACCCAAAAACAAATTAAATAGCTTTTAGCTCGCTAATTATCGAGAAAGGGGGAAAAAATATGATATATTTTTTGAAATTTTGAACTAGGCATTAATAATTTGAACAAGAAAAAGAAGGGAAAAAAAAACATGGATCATCTCCATTTTTTCTCAGGTTCTCTTTTCTTTCTTCCATTCTCTCTTGAGTGTCAAATTTACTACTAGACCGCTAGCTACAACATTGTCAAACGTGTGAGAGAGAGCAGAAAAGATTAAGGATACACTAATTAAAGGCATAAAATTAGAAAGAAAAAAGAGAAAAAAATGTTTGATTGTGTTATTTTGGTTTCTTTCAAGATCTTGGGTGAGGGAAGAATTGCGTACCGCTAGTACCAGCCATGAAGGCGTTAAACGGAGGCGGATACAATGACGAAGGATCAACGAGTCCAGCAGAAACAAGGGCGGCTGTGGTGGCGGCGGTGGGAGCGGCGGCAGCTGATATGAGGTTGAGATTAGGCTGAGATCCTCCTCCGCCTCCGGTGGAGGAGCTCTCCCCCGCCACGTAAGCGCTGTTGGTGGTGGTGCTGTCTGGACCCTGGTCATAGAGGATCCCTTTGAACAGGTGCCCTCCGATGTTGACGGCGGTTTGATAAGCGTACTCGTCTTCGGCGTCGTCGACGGAGCTCACACGTACGCACCTGAACTCCGCTGGAGAGCTCACCACAGCTGGAAAATTCTCTAACCCTTGATGAAAGAAACAAGAGGAAAAATGAAAAAGCAAGAAACAGAAGATCGCATGTATGTATGTATGAGTGTATGAATATTATATTATTATTATTACATAATGAGTATGAGATATGATATGATGATGCTTTATAGGAAAAACGGAAAAGAAATAACGAAAGCACAGAGAGGGATAGATACATCATATCATAGCATCATACGACGAAGAAAAAAGAAAAGAGAAGAAAAGAAAAGAAGGGGGCAACAGCTTGTTCCGTGCGAACGTATTCCCGTCAGGGCTTACTAAAGAACAGCGTTTTCGGAAAAGAGGAAGAAAAGAGCGAGCAAGCTTCTCTAGCTTCACACGCAACCGATCTCTCTCCCTCTCTCACAGTCACTTGTTCCAACATCTTTTCAGAGAATTATTTCCTCCCCCATCACTTCACTTCACTTCACTTGCTCCTCCATTATTATTATTATTATTATTCCTTCTCTCTCAAGCCAAAGTCTCCTCACCTCTAGAGTTCAATCAATCACATGTGCCCGTTACGAAAAGAGAGCACACATGTGTGTGTATATATGTATAGCAGCAGCATGATAACCATGACAAGAGAAGAGAGAGACTAGTACCTGATCCTGATGCTGATGCTGATGCTGAAGGGGAAGGGTTTGTGGGCAAGCGAGACCCATGATCTCTCTGCCTCTTGGGAACCTCTCCTCCAATTTGAAGCTGCTGCTGCACGGCGCTCAGCTGTTGCAGCCTCTCGCGCCGCCTGGAAGCCGGCACCCACGTGCTCTTCACGTGTGTCTGGCAATCGAACCCCCGGCTCTTGCAGCAAGTCCTGCACCTCATGTGAGGGCAATCCTTCTTCGCCTGGTTCCCGCAGTCCTGGCAACTGATCCCCCCTCCCCCTCCTCCTCCGACGCCGGAAGCCGTCACAACCAACGCCGATCTCGACGGAGACTGATCGCCAGACACGCTGCTGGGCCCCACGCCTAGCGCAGCAGCCGACGAGTACAGATCCTGATGGAAGAGGAGAGGCCTGGCCTGAGGTATGAGCTCTTGCTCCGCCGCTTGATGGTGATGGTGGTGGTGATGGTGCGGGTTCCATAGCTCGAAGCCCCGGTACGAAGAGGAACCATCTTCGTTCTTGTTGTACCAAAAATAGGAGTCTGGAGGCGGAATTTCCGTTGGCTGTTGGTGCTGTTGCTGTTGTTGGTTGTGGTGTTGGGTGTTCCCTCTCCCTCTACTACTGCTGCTGCTACCCCCTAGTGAGAACAAACCCGCCATTCTTGTGTCTCTTCTACTTTGATGCCTGGCCTCAAATCCATAACAAAAATCAAAATAAAAATAGGGAACGCCTCGATCGCCTTTCTTTGCTTATTCTATTCCCAACCAATAATTATTTCTAACAAATACCCTAATTATTTAAACTAAAATGAAAAAGGGGTACCAAAAACACACAAATCCACTTGTATTGGTTGTCAATTAATTTCCCCCCTCGATTCTGAGCTTTGAATGTGGGTGTGGGTGTGGGGGGGTTGAGAATTTGGGATTGAAACGAGAGTGTGTGTGTTGCACACCACGACAACACCCTGTTTGTTAAATTACCCCCAAAAATTAAAAGAAGAAAATTCTTGTATTCTTTCTCTCTTTGGTTTCTGTGTGCGTCTCTCTTCTCTCTACTTCTACACGCGAACTTCGTTTTTCGTCTTTTAAATAATAATAAAAGGAAGAAAAAAAATAAGTAGAGCTGAAAAATGGGGAGGAATTGAATTGATTGAGGGAGGGTTTGTTGGTTTAGGACAGAAAGAGAGAGAGGGGCAGCGTTAATCGCGCCTTCAATTCATTCTCTCCTCTCCCTCTTGTTCCTTCCACCAGTCTCCTCAGCGTTTAAGATTCATTAATACAAGAGAGAGAGAGAGAGAGAACGAACGAAGAAAACACAACAACACAGTCACAGACACAAACACAGTTTCACAGCACTGCAAACGCCGCCACACACACACACCCCTCTTCTCTTTCCTCCCTGCAACTGCCCCCCCTTCTTCCCAATTTAAGTTTCCCATCCCATTCTCTTTTTTTCTCTCTCTGATTTGTTCAGCAGAGTTTATGAGAGCTTCTTTACTTTTTTAGTTCTGCACACTTGCCACTTTTGTCTCTGTAGCCAATGTGGTTTATGTTGGCACAATGACAAAAACCCACTTCGCAGTAGTAATAAGTAAGCAACTAGTCCACTCTTTCCTTTTTATCAATAACTCTCTTTCCTAATGGAATGGATGTCATTCATTTAATCTCAACGGTCCGTGAAAATTCCCCCCTCGCTCATCCTACGCCTCACCATTCCTCCACGTGTCAAAAGTAACAGCATTCTGCCTCGATCGTCCTTTTCTACCGGAAAACCCGCTCCTTTTCGTGACACATTGCCCCCCCTTCCTTTTTTATTTTATTTTTCACTTTTTTTCTTCTACATATTGAATCCTTATCACAATTTACATTATTTATTATTTCCATATATATAAAATGATAATAATAATAATAATAGCTGTTGTTTGTCTAATCTGTTATTTACTGTGCAAATTTTGTAGTATATTAGAGTGCAAATAATATTATTGTAGACGCCTTTTTTGTAATTTGACTCGAATCCAGTTGAGAGAAATTTATCGTATTGCCTGGGACGAAGATTGTGTTTACCCAATTTGCAATAAACAAATTAATTTAGTAACAGTGTGTGATTAGTTTATCAAAGTAGAGAGATTTGGGATGGTGAAAAAGAGGTGACCTGATGGGATTTGTATAAAAATAATAAGCTGTACTCAAACAATATATGTGGTGCTAGAGGGGAACACAGCGCCACCCACATCCTGATCGTACTCCTTTTCTTTTCGTATTAGAATTTTCGTTTTTTTTATCTCAATTCGAGGTTCTTTTTCATTTTATTTTTATTGTAATTAAAATAAGCAAACTTCACCTATTTTTATCATTGAGCCAAACATTGATTGAGCTTCTTCTTTTTTTTTTAAAGGTAATTCTCATCTTTATTTTCATTCTTTAAAAGGTAAACTTAGTCATTTTAATCTTTAAAATTTAAAATTTGACATGTTAATTATTAAAATGGTAAGTTATAAGTTAAATTTGTCTTTCAGTTCATTATCATTACAATATTGTCATAGTTCTCCTGATTTTTTATGTTAAATGAGAATGTGGTAACACTTGAGGTCATGCAACACCACAAAAAGCTGAAAATGTGATTATAACAGTACTTGGAGTTATAAATATTAGTTGTTATTGTAGTTTATTTGCAATCGTAATACTCTTATAACCTCATTTGCAGTTTATGGTGTTGTCGCAACTCATTTGCAACATCAGTTGTTGTTACAATCTCATTTAATGTGACAAATAAAAAAAAACATGAAATTGAAAAATTAATTTGACCCACAACTTGCAATTTAAGAGATTAAAAAATCATTTTAAATTCCAATGACCAAAGTAACTCAAGTTTACACGACTAAAAAGAACATTACGATTTTCTTTTTCAATAATGTTATTTATACAACACAAATACATCTAACAAAGTTTTCCACATTCTCTCTCCTCACTCCACGTTCTCTATCTACATGTGTGTGTGTTATTACATTTCTCATTCTCGCCCAACTTCACTCTTCACTTCCTCAAACTCGCTCGAATCATTTCTCAGACAAAGACGAAGTAGAACGCAAATACAAACGCGAAGCTCTTTCAGATGAAGTAGAACACATAAGCTTTGTAATTATTTTTCTATTTTATAATATTTATTTCTCTATTTTATAATGTAATGTTTGTATCATGGAGAAACAAACATTAATAAACAAAGAAACCGACATTTATAACACAAATAAATAAACATTACAAAACAGAAAAATAAACATTATTAAACAAAGAAATAAAACAATATCCAACATATAAAAATATTCATAAATAGAGGTAGTGAAGCGACTATTGCTTGAAAACGATGACAGTGAATGAGAGCTGGTCAAAGGGGAAGAGGCTAGGCATGATAGAAATTGTTTGCTTCATGAAGTCTCTAGCGGAGTGGACTAGCGAGTGGAGACGACGTCGTCAAAAAAAAGAAGAATTCATTAACATCAAAGACAAGGCACAAGGTGATGGTTGCGAAGGAGGAAGAGGAGAAGAAGACGTATGGAAGGGTGGAGAGGAGGGATTGAGGGAAAGGTGTCTGATTGAGAGAAAGTGAAAAACGAACATGCTTTATGCCTTAATCATATGTTGTACAAAAATCAAGAATTTTCCCCATTTGAAGTTTTTTATGAAGATTTTTAGTGAGATCCATTCTACTCTTGCCGAGCATTGTTAAATTTTAATGGGTGTGAGATGGGGTATCCTTTTAATGGTAACAATGTTAATTTTGTACTTCTTGCCCACTTTGGATTTCTTAATAGCATGTCATACTCTACACTTAGCTAAGAAAATAAAATATACAAAGTTATGATAATGAAAATAGAATATTTAAAAAAATTTAATACAATATTTTTTTTTCCCTTTTAACAAGTATATATCCTAGCAAAACCCTAAAAATAAATTATTTTAAAAAAATATTTTGTTAACCAATACATTTATGACATTAGTTAAAAAAGTTAAAATTGAATGTTTTAAGTTTATAAAACATTCAATTTTTTTAAATATACACAAGCTTTACATTTTACAGTACAAACTTAATATTTATAATATTTTCTTAACGAGCGTCATTAACAAATGAAAAAGAAAAAGACCAAATTAACAATGAGAGGTAGCAATAAATGAGTCTTGGCGGAGGACTTTTGGGTCATTGTGGTTGCTTCCTTAATAATGGGCAATTAAGAATAATGGATGGATGACAAAAGCCGAAGGGAGTTGACTCGATTGAGAGGATGGCAATCGTGTGATTGAAGGGAAGGAAGGAGGGAGAATGAGGCATGATGAGTACAGTAATGAAATATAATGAGTAAAATAATGGGGTTTGTGGGACAGGGATGATTAATGTGGTTAGAGAAAAGAGAAAGAATGAATGAATGAAAGAGAAGGGCGCCGACCTGCAACACCGGCGCATGAGCATGAGCCTTATGGCAGAGACTTCGAGCCGTACGGCGCAACTCACAGAGAAATGCCATTGCATTTGCGAGTGCCAGCAGCATGCATCACTTCACTGCACCCCAAAACTAAAGTTGTTACATTTTACATGCTCCTTTCCACGTCATTCACATTTTTTTTCTTTTAATATATCATGGATATTTATTACATGAAATATTTTGTTTTTATTACATGAAGATGAATACTTTTTATTACATTTAAGATTTATTGATTTTATTTTTTAATAAAATTATACCACTTTAAGTTCTTTAATACGTTCTTAGGACATTTGTTAATTAAATTTTTAATTAATTTGTATATATTAAAAAAATATTAAATTTTTGAACTAAATTATCATTTAATAAGTGTTATAGAAATAATACAATTAATAAAATATGAGAGAACTCGTAATAAATACAGTATGGTTGAAAAATAATAATTAATACTTTCTTAATCCCATCAAACAACAATTAATTTTAGACAAAATTTTAGTTAAAAAGTGACGTGTAAGAATGAACAAATGGAGTATTAAGAAAACATAATAGTAATTTTATATTGAAAGTAAAATTTATATGTTTTTAATAACTTATTTAACATTGTATATATTTAAAATTTCTCATTTTGATTTTCTTAATCAATGTTTTAATTGGTATTGGTTAACAAAACCCTTTATTAAATAACTAAATTTTAATATGGAAATGTTCTTTCGTGACTTGAGTTATATTTTTGGTAAAAACTACAAGAAGCACCTATTCAATTATGGGTGTATAAAGGTGAAACCTAGTCATTTTAGTGATATTTCCTTTAATTTTATTACTAAAAGATATATAATGTCTCTAACTCAAAAATATATATTTATATTAAAAAAATTAGGAGTGTACAAATCCTAATTCGACCTGACTTTGACTATAACCATTTTAATAAAACTTTGGTCATATTTATGTAAAAATTAAGTTTGAAATAAAAGAGAGTAATCTACTTAGGTTAAGGGTGAAATAAGCTTGCCTACTATTTGGGTCGTCCAACCCAACCTAAATATATACATACACAGTTTTATTTTACTATTGTTATTTGCTTATCTATATGTGATTATTTTTAATTTTTTTTTTTTGCATTATTGAATTTTATGCTCAATGTTCATCAATGTACAACTCTGTCTATGTGATGTTTGGTTGGAAAACAATACATAGCTAGTCCCAAGCCCAGAAAAAGAGGAGAGTTGTGTTAGGCCATTGATAGCCAACGTAAAACTTTGTCGAATCTTCATGACATGGAGCAACGATTACATAGTGTTAAGGCTAGGGCGTTGCCTAGAAGCAATGTGCTGCATTGCTCGTGTGCAGTGTCAAAAGAGCAAGAGTCGTTGTATCAGTACCCGAATGCAATGAAAAATATGCAAAGGTTACCACATTTTTGTTTACATGTGTGGGTAAATATGTTAGTTCACATGAATATAGGTATGATACGCCTTGGTACATGGAATATAGGCACACTCACTGATAAATCAATAAAAAAAGTAGACACCATGATTAGGCAAATAATAAATTTTATGTGCCTACAAGAAACTAAGTGGGTAGGAGAGAAAGTTAAGGAGTTAGATAGTTCTGGGTTTAAGTTTTGGTACAATGGGAAGGAAAAAACTAGAAATAGGGTAGGCATAATTGTAGATAAGATCCAAAAAAATGATGTGATTGATATTAAAAAAATTGGTGACAAGATCATAGCGTTAAAATTTGTAATTAAGAGAAATACCTTTAATGTCATTAGTACCTATGCACCATAAGTAGGGTTAATTAGAGGAGCATCACAAAATACATTTTTGGGAGGATTTAGAAGGCCTAGTTCAAGGCAAGCCTTTAGAAGAAAATATTTTCTTAGGAGGGGATCTAAATGGCCATGTGGGGAAGAAAGCTAGTGGATATGAGGGGTTGCTTGGGGATATGGAATAGGAGTAGCAAATGCAGAAGGTAGGATCATGCTAGATTTTTATTAGCTTTCAATTTTACAATAGTGAACACATGTTTTAGGAAACAGGACGAACATTCCATCACCTATAAGAGTGGACGGACTTGTTCACAGATTGATTTCTTTCTAATAAGAAAATCGGATAGAAAAATTTGCATGAACTGCAAAGTAATACTCGGTGAAAGTCTAACTACTCAACATAGGGTCTTGATGATGGTTGTATGTGTTTTGAAGCAAGTGAAGCGAAACAACAAGGAGATGATCCTAAGGATTAAGTGGTGGCAATTGAAGGGTGAAAAACAAAGGATTTATCAAAGAAGGGTTATGGAAGAAGTGAGTTAGGAGACACAAGGAAAGGCAAATGAGTTATGGAATAAGATGACTAAAGAGATCAAGAAGGTGTCAAGAGAAACACTAAGGGAATTTAGGGGCCTTTGATTTAAAGGTAAAGAGTCTTGGTGGTGGGAAAACGTAAAAGATAAAGTCAAGGAAAAAATGATTGCTTTAAAACTTGGTGTAGATGTAAGAATAATGAAAATTGAGAAACATATAAGACAGTTATGAGAGAATTAAAAAAGGCAGTAAGCAAATCACGAGCTAGGGGGTTTTGATGGTTATACTAATACTTAGGCACTAAAGCAGGGGAGAAGGTTATTTACAAGCTAGCTAAAGGTAAGGAAAGAATAACAAGAGACTTGAACCAAGTAATGTGCATTAAGGATGAGGAGGGTAAAGTCCTGGTTATTGAACGAGATATCAAGATTAGGTGAAAGAACTACTTTTAGAACCTGTTTAATGATGGAAAAGATTATCTCCCACAATCATATGGATTAAATATTAGGGAAAAAATATCAGAATTATACGTTTTATCGTAGAATCCGAGAAACGAAGGTAAAAGAAGCTTTGAACCGAATGAAGAATGGTAGGAAAGTAGGACCATACAACATACCTATTGAGGTATTGAAATGCCTTGGAGAAAAAGGAACATGGTGGCTCACAAAGCTTTTCAACAAGATCATGAGGTCGAAGAAAATATCAGATGGGTGGAGGAGGAGTGTCTTGGTTCCTATCTTCAAAAACAAGGGAGATATACAAAATTATGCAAACTGCTAAGGGATTAAGCTCATGAGCCACAATTTGAAATTATGGAAAATAGTAATTTAGCGGAGATTGAGACAGGAGACCCACATCATAGAAAATCAGTTTGGCTTTATGCTTGAGAGGTCTACCATGGAGGCGATTCACCTATTGCGAAGATTAATGGAGAGATGTTGGAAGGACCAAAGAGACTTACATATGGTTTTCAATGATTTGGAGAAAGAGTACGATAGGGTGCCAATAGAGATTTTATGGAAGGTTCTGGAGAAGAAAGGAGTTCAGATTGGTTACATAGTAGAAATCAAAGATATGTACGTATGACAAGGTTACAAGTAGCGTAAGAACGCAAGGTGGAACGACAAAGGAATTCCCCATCACCATTGATCTACATCAAGGGTCAACTTTGAGTCTCTATCTTTTCATCCTTGTCTTGGATTCTCTTATTGAACACATTCAATGCCCAATGCCCCAATGCATGCTTTTCGTGGATGACATTGTTTTGGTGGGAGAGTCGAGAGAAGAGTTAAATGGAAAGTTAGAACTATGGAGACAAGCATAGGAAACACATGGTCTTCATATAAGCAGAAATAAGATCAAATATATGGAATGTAGGTTTAGTAAGAGGTGTACAAATCCAAACGTAGAGGCGAAAATTGGGAATGATCCTATACCACACATCACAAGATTCAAGTACCTTGGCTCCATTATCCAAAATGATGGAGAGATAGAGAGTGATGCTAATCATAGGATCCAAGCTAGGTGAATGAAATGGAGGAATGCATCGAGAGTTCTATGTGATAGAAAAGTGTCTTTCAAGCTTAAGGAAAAATTTTATCGCACAACTATAAAACCAACAATGTTATACGGGATTGAGTGTTGGACAGTAAAAAGCCAACGGGAGAATAAACTTAATGTTATGGTCGATGAGTGGACACACTTGACAAGATAGGATTAAGAATGATTGTATTAGGGAGAAAGTCGAGGTAACACCTATAATACAAAAAATGATAGAATTCCATCTTAGGTTATATGGATATGTGAGGAGAAGATCATTAGAAGACCCAATAAGGAGAGTAGATCAAGTGGCGAGTAACTCAATAGCTAAAGGTAGGGGGGGACTTAGAAAAACTATAGAGGTAATTATTAGGAGAGATTTAGAAGTCAATGATTTACATGAAAACAAGACATTTGATAGGACATTATGGAGTCGTTTGATCCATGTAGCCGATCCCACTTAGTGGGATTAGGCTCTATTGTTGCTTATCAATCCACAATAATAAAATGTCAACTATTGGGTTAGCGTGGCATTTTTTTTTTTTTTGGGTTCTAAAACCTTTACAATTAATATGAAATGTGCATGACCCAATTCCTTAAATATGCGATAAAAAATGTGTGCATGAAGTAGACTTGTAGTGTAATTTTTATTTTTTATTTTTTGTATCTCATGCTTTTTCTTTGTAATTGTTGGTTGTTGTGCTAATGTATTTTCTCTATGGTGAAAAATTATGGAGAAAAAAACATCAGAGGAAGCGTCTCAATTCATCTTCATAATTATTATTTTTATAAATAGTTGGTAATAAAAAATAGTGATTTTAAAAGAGCAATGGTCTCGCTAGCCAAAGTCTAACTTAAACTCGTTATCAATTTGACCCAAACTAAATCAGGTTTAGTCAGGCTTAAAGTTGAATTTGGATTTGAAATTTAGCCTAATCAAAATATAGGCATCGGTTTGGGTCAATTTAAGTTTGTCCTATATTATTTCATGTATACTCTTACATTCAATAGCACTTTAAAAAACGACCCGTGGTATGTAGTCATAATTTTGCATTTTTTTGTATTTTTATTAGCTAAAAGTGTAAATATATTTTACATTGTCAATATATAAAAAATAATATCTCTAAAAATTTGATAAAATAAATATTTTTTTATGGGAATTGGTAAAATAAATCTTAATCACATGATAAAATTATACAAATATAAAATAATGTATAGTACGTAATGTACCATTGTTCTTTACATCATGACTACGCAGAAGTTTTTAAGTTTTCATTACGCCAATTGATCTAATCGCTCACGTGCACCCACTTTTTAGGATCCACAACAAAAGTAAATATTCGGTCGCACTTTATTTGACCTATTTGTATTTTTTTATCCTATCTTTACATTATTTTTAATAAAAGCGATTTAGTCTTTTACAAAATTATACGTTATAAATTTTCTCAAGAAATATATAATATTCTAATAAATAAACTAAAATTATAGGAAAAAATAGAAAGATTTCGTACAAAATATTTTACAGGAGATGTGTCACCGCTTAGAAAGGACAGACAATCGTGAGATTATCATGTCTATCGATACACATGCCTTATGTAGGGGTTTTGACATTTATATGGTTTGGGAGAGAGAGAAATCTGAATATATGGAGATTTCAGAAAATCCGCCCATACTCTTGTAATTTTTTCCCACTGACCATATTATGGGATTAAAAAATTCTAAGTGCCATATGTATGTAAAAAATCCCCTTATGTATCTGGAGTTTTCAAATAAAAAATTTATGATTGGTTATGTTTAAGTAGGTTATATCCAAAAGTTTTTAGGTTGTGTTTGCGTCATGTCTGAATAAAAAAAAATTAAATACTAAGTAATTCATAATAATATGGACTCTGAAAAAATTTGTAAGTATTAACGCAAAAAATTATCTGAAATACAGAGATTTAAAAAATATTAAAAATTGATAGTTTAACATTAATACAAGTATTAAGATATTATTTATCAATTTTGAATTATATATATATGTTGTATTTATATCATGTAAATATTTATAATTTGTATGTCCATGTATCGTGTTGTGTCTTGTGTCATATTAGTATTGATACTTGATAGGTCACCACCAATGGTGAGCATAATAAATACTAAGGATGTGGTTGGGTAGCTTTGATTGTGATTTTTTTTGGTTGTAGTTAAAAGTCATATTTTAATTATTTTAATCAAATTAGTTGTATAATTTATCATTTTATGAAAAAAAATATATTTTTTCGAAAGTTGAAGTGTTTACTATCTAAAACAATCTCTTGCAATTTATCACTAAATTCAAAATTAACAAAGTATTGTTATTGTTAATAATTTATTCTCTTAATATAATAATAGCAAAAATTAAAAATAAAATTAATATATCTGTGCATAATGTTTTGAAAATAGAAGCAAGCTGCAGGTTTGTACAATAAGGGTATCTCTGAGAGAAAGAGAGTGCGTTTTATTCTATATGTTTATATATTTTTAGTTTTAGTTATGAGCTCATTAGAGCTGAAAATTTTCAATCTAACCTGATCATCTGATTTCAAGTCGATAATTTTTTTTTTTTAAATTACAATAGATCTCAACTCTTATAAAACAATATATTGTTTTTTCAAATTATAATAGAGGATTTGAGTTCAGTTTTAACAATACAGGTATTTTACACACTAATTTTGATCAGGGCTTGATAGTTTTCGTTGGCACATAATTTTTTTTATTAAATAAGTCTCTTTCTATCCTAAGGTATATTTCTAAAAGGATTTATGGTAAAAAAATTATAAATCGCATGTCATTGATAAATCTTTAATTTAAACTTAAAATTATTCAATTATTTTGAACAGACAAGAAAAGCACACATTCACAAAACACATGACGTTAGATTTAAGTATAGAAATATAAATGGAACACTCATTTATGTTATGAATTATATAGTGCATCAGATATCATATATGCTGGAACATGAAAATGAAATAGCATAAGCGACTTCTACCCCAAAAGACGACTATGAGCATATAATGCCAGTAGATCAAGTGTTATCTGCGAATGTGGGAACCTATAATTGAACTAAAAGATAGTTCATACATATTTACTTCGCATTCAAACTTATATGAATTTTTAAATTATATAAATTAAAGTAGGGATCAGGGAATAGCTAGCTAGCTATAACTAGAATGGTCCTATGCTACATAATTTACTGAGACCAAGAATGGAATGTACTTCACAATTAACTATTCGGTCTCAAATATCGTATTCATATGTATGATGGTGTCGACAAGAGAAATTGTTATCTGTCCGTTTCAAATTTTTAAACACTTAATAGCGCTCATAATGTGAGTTCTATCCTATTTTATTTTTTTATTACTTTTTTTTTAAATATAAACTCCATATTTTTGTGAATGAAATATTAGTTGTTGAAAATTTGAAATATATAAATAACATTATTTATAAAAATAATGGAGATCATATTCCTAACTTAAGAAAAATTCACTTGATTGTGATAATAATTAAGTACAATAGTAATTAATAAATAATAAAATATATGATCTATAATAAAAAATAATAAAATAATAATATATTTAAATCACCACAAATGGTGAAAAAAGACCACATTTTAATAATGTCTACAAAATAGTCCCAATTTAGTATTTTTTTTAGCCTATATTATTTTTTTTGGCCTTGTACTAATCATGCATTATGCGTGCATGGCTATGGTCTCCATTGAGTATTAATGCATCACTTAAGTTACTAGGTCGCTTGCGTTGCAAGTACTACTTAACTGATTGCAACTTTTTTGTTTGCTCATCTATTCCATATCTCACATCAGACTATATAATGAGGTCCAATTTCTCATCAAATCTCAACTTTGATAGCTACTTGTGTGGCTGTCAGCGGTCATACTTCAACACCAAAGGAGAAATATTGTTAATTAGTACATATAAAATAAACTGTCACCCTGGCTCCCTATATTTAATATTAGATGTGAATTTTGATTTTTAAATATATTATTAACTCAATATATTTGTATATAATTATATCTAAATACTTTAAGTCAATAATATATCTAAAAGTTAAAAATGACATATAATATTAAACGAAAGGAATAATTTCGAGTATATATGCTCCAAGCTGAAAAAAAAAGAGTTTAGAATTTACACACAAATGATTTATTAAGTTATTCTAACAATAATAGAACTCAATAATTACCTATACCAATAAAAAAATTAACTATAAATATAAACACACTGCAAGTACACCATCTAAAAAAAACACACTGCAAATATACACAATAAAGTTCAGTGCTTAATAAATATACACAATAACAAAACAAAAATACACAAATACACAATCCAGAAATAAAATACAAAAATGTCAATGAATTTTAACTCAATTGATATTAAGGTCCTTCTTTAGATCCTCAAATTCAATTATCTTTTATGTAAACAAAAATGCAATAAAATACAAAATTAAAAAAAAAGAAATGATCGAAACATTTTTAAAATAACATAAATTAAAAAAAACATAGAAATAAAAAATGCACACATTTACAAAAAATTAGAAAATAAAATTAAACTACACAAAATGAAAATCAATATCAAAATAGAAATTTCAAAAAAAAAAATGAAAACATAAAAATAATTACAGAATAAAAAAAGGTTGAAACCAAAAAAATAATTATAATAAAAAAAAAAACTTTCAATTCCGATGGCGTAGTGGTGGCGGGGTGGTGGATGGTACTATGGTAGCAAGTGGTGTCAAAGAGAGGGTGCGACAAAGGGAGAGAACAAGAGAGAAGGTGGGTGGTCTTGCCTTTGTGGTGGTTCAACAAGAGAGAGTCTTGCGATCTCGCAGACGTGCATATTGGTTGGGATTCTCTCTCGGTCGGTTGGATCAAGCTTAACATGTATGAATCAGTTATTAATCTTGGAGCTACTACAACTTGTGACGAGATTATTAGAGATCACTAAGAAAAAATTATTTCAGCATTTAGTTACAATATTAAGTCTTGTTCTGTCATTTTTGTTGAGCTTTGGGATGCCTTTATTAGTATCTCCTAGACAGCCTATTGCAATTTTCAACAAGTGATTCTGAGTTTTTTACTCTTTTGCCCCTACTAAAAAATCAAATTACGAAAATACCCCCTTTTGAAAACATAATACAACACTGTCCCTGTTTTGGCTGACGTGGACGCTGCGAGACGCGTGGACGTCCACGTAAGAATCGCCAACACGGTTGGCATTTTATTTGTAAAATATTTCAACCAAAAACGCCTACACGGTTGGCGTTTTTCTAATAAAACATTTCAACCAAAATCGCCAACCGTGTAGGCGATTTCCACCCCGCGTCCTATAACCCCACCCTACTCCACCCATTCTCCCTCACTCCTCTCATTTTCTAAAAATTCCGCTAACCCACCACCACCATACCTAAACCCACCACCACCAGTGCCTTACCCACCACAACCATACCCTCACCCTTACCCACCTCCGCCCCATACCCTTATCCTCCCTCATACCCATATCCCTATCCGTACCATGCTCCCGACTCGGGTCATGACCGTAGACCGCCGCAGGGCTCGTGATAGATTGTTTAGGGTTTTAGGTGTTAGGGATTAGGGTTTTGTGATGGGGTTTAGGGGTTTAGGGTGATAGGGATAAGTGTTTTGTCCTGGGGTTTAGGGTTACGACTAGGGTTTAGATGTTGTACGTCAGCAATCTATGCATGCAATCTATAACAAACACAACCAGCAATTATCTAAACCCTAAATCTATACAACATTTCATAATAACACTAACATAAACGCACAGCAACAGCATGCAAATTATATTATAGTACTACAGCTAACAACTTCATACATATAACATACATCGTTATAAACAGCAAAAAAAATTACAATGTTAAAATCAGGAATAAAAACTAATGATTAAACAAATAAATATTGGAAACAGAAAACTTACAAATGCTGATGAATCACTCGGATCAGAGGAGCGCCCGTGCTCTGGATTCCTAGAGAGAAAATCTTAGAGAGATAAGGGAATTTTTAGAAAATGAGAGGAGTGGGGGAGAATGGGTGGGGTATGGTGGGGTTATAGGACGCGGGGTGGAAATCGCCTACACGGTTGGCGATTTTGGTTGAAATGTTTTATTAGAAAAATGCCAACCGTGTAGGCGTTTTTGGTTGAAATATTTTACAAATAAAACTCTAACCGTGTTGGCGATTCTTACATGGATGTCCACGCATCTCGCGGCGTCTACGTCAGCCAAAACAGGGGCAGTGTTGTATTATGTTTTCAAAGGAGGGTATTTTCATAATTTGATTTTTTAGTGGGGCAAAAGAGTAAAAAACTCTGTGATTCTTTAATTAGATTTCAAATGTGTTGTTAAATTTCTCCTTGATCCCCCTGACCGAGGCACTCGTGCTCCCCTTAGTGAAAGCTATTACTGATATTATAATGCCTAATCTTTCTGTCCATATTAGATATATCTTTAGAGAAACTAATGCCTGTGCTGACCTTATGGCCAAGAATGGTTGTAGTTGTTCTAGTGGGTTTCACCATTATGAGTCTGTCCCTAACTTTTTGTCCCTTGCTCTCTTAGCTGATAGGACTGGGACGTTGTTTTCCCGCATTATTAAGGTATAATTTTCTGTTGTTTTGAGCGTTTTGTGTCCCGTTGGAAAAAAAAAAAAAAAA
>QANU01043803.1:658011-671856 GCA_003254905.1 Nissolia schottii
ATATATATATATATATATACACACACACACATACATACATATATGAAATGGTTTCTCTATAGTGCAACTTTAGAGATTAAAATGCATACATGGATATTAGTGATTGGTTATCAAAGAATAATGTTATTTTTTAATTAAAATTGTATAAAAAAATAAGTATATGCGTTTATCATCACCGTTGATTACATTTTAATGGTTAAGATATGTGTACTTAACCTCTAAAGGAGCTCAATCCATATATATATATATATATATATATATATATATATATATAATATACAAATTTCGTCAAAAATTCTCCTGGTATTTTTTTGGCTCCAAAATGCAGGCTTTGTATTTTACAAAATGTCCAATCCCTCGGTAAATTATCGATTTAAGAAATGGAATTTTATTTTCATCGTTTTTTATGAAATTTCCTTCAGAAACCTTAATAATTTCATCAGTAACACCAAAGAAAAAAATTTGTCAATAAAATTGACTGTAATTGACATGCTTCTAGAAGTGAAAGATGCCCAAAAATCAATTTTATAATTGCAAATTATGGCATTAATTTGTGTTACCTTAAAATTAATAACTCAAAGATCACACTAAACGTTAATTCTAAAGTCAAAGTATGACGTTAAGTTTTAGTATAGTATATTACGATGTTATTGATGGATATGTATGTATGTGTGTGTGTGTGTATTGAGGTATTTTGGAAAATCGAAAACTTTACGTACGCAATAATTTTCATTCAATAATCTTTACTTGTAGATCTTTATTTTCAATATTATATCTTCTTTCTATTCCATGTTTATTCTTGCTTCGATGCACCTTCTTTTTCATCTGTTTCGTCGATGCACTCCTTTTGTTACTACTTAACTAATGTGACACAAAAAATTGTCCAACTATTTAGTTAATGTCAAATTATGGTATTCGTTGAATTATTATCACCCTTTAAATACATGTTGACAAAATCTCAATTAATTAACATCACACCATTTATGTCGGCATTATTATTACCTGTGCGAAAGATTTATTCTCCCTTTCGAGTTTTGGCACATCAAGGAAGAGGTTGTCTTTTACTGGAATTAGTTTTAAAGTTTCTGCGTGCAAATAAGGGCCTTGTATTCATTCATCAAGTTGATGAAGTAATGAAATGAAAGCAAGCATCCTTGCCGCATTTTTATTTTTCAACAAAAGGCAACCAGCAGGGTAATGTGTCGCTGTCAACTTTTATTCTGTCAAGAAAACTATTTATATTTTATAAATAATCACAGCTGTCTGGTTAAAAGTTAAATCATCCAAACAGTTCTTCAACTTTACAATCAACAATGTTTCGGATACCTTATAAATTGATTTACTTATTTTTATAAATGATATTAAATATTTATGGAGATAAAATAGTAAAAAAAAATCAAATATTATTTATAAAAATAAATTAGTTAATTTATAGGTTAATAATTTAAGTCTTTTAAACATTTTTTCTTTATAATAAAGAAAAAATTACCAAATTTTGTGAAATAATAACTCCATCTTAAAATTGAAATGAGTTTAGTTGATCAAAAATGCTCTTTGTATAATAAAAAGGTGTATATTAATTGTATATTTATATTAAATATTAGTTTTTTTTTCTTTTTCATCTCAAGTTCTTCTTTTTCTCCTCTTCTGCTTGCTTTTCATTTTTTTTTCTCATATTTCACACTCTCTCTTTATTTTTGCTCTCAATTTTTTTACTTACAACCTCCCTTTTTTATTTTCATTTTGCCATTTTTCTTCTCGCCTGATTCTCTTTTCTTGTTTTATTTTTCTGTTACTTGCTTCTTTTTTCAATTATGCCCTTTTTCCGTTCAATTTCGTTTTCTTTTTCTTAAGACGCCATAGAAAATATGAATGAGGACATTCTTCTCTAATTTAAATTGTTCTATATGTTTTGTAATGTTTCGGTCTGGGGTAGTATTTGCTTATTTGTGTTGTAATGTTTGTTTATTTTTTTGTTTCAATGTGGTTTGATGTTTCTTTATATGCAGTGTAATGCTTGTTTATATGTGTTGTAATGTTTGTTTACGAATGTTGTAATGCTTATTCATGAATGTTATAATACTTATTTCTTTGTGGTGTAATATTTTGGTGTGGTGTAATATTTGTTGATGTGTTGTAATGTTTGTTTATAATTGCTATAATGTTTGTTTACTTCTTTGTTTTTGTGTAGTGTAATATTTGTTTATGTGTTGTAATGTTTGTTTATGAGTTTTATAACACTTATTTTTTAGTACTGCAATGTTTGTTTATTTTGGTGTAATATTTGTTTATGAGCGAGAGAGAGTGAGGGAGCAAGAGAGTGTGTGTGACACTTATTCTTCACTATTTAATTGATGTGAGTCTCATTTTATTTTATTTTTTATGTTCGATAATTTTTGTTTATCTATTCTTTAATGTCTGCTCATTTGTTTTATAATATTTGTTTATGAGAGAGTGTGTGAGTGTACACATTTTAGAGTGTGGATGGGGAACAGCAGAGAGAGCACAATAGATAGTTTTTGCTATTTAATACGTTGTGGGTCCCATTTCATTTTGTTTCTATATGTGAAAATATTTGTTCATCAGTTATGTAACATTTGTTCATCTATTTTCAAATATTTGTTCACGTGTCTATTTCAGAGTTCCAAGAATCACGTTTTTGGGAATACAAATATACAATACATAAGAATGTCTCTTGAGTATCTTACAAAACTTATTTGTTTCACCAATAAAATTCCTAAGAATATATTTTTAGATTCCCATGAATGAATTATAATAATGTTTGGTTGGTAATACATAATCCTAGAAATATGTATCATAATTATCAAAATACCCTTAAAAAATTTAATTATATTATTATTATTATTTTATTTTTTAAAATAAATTGAGGATAAATTAGCTTTATTTTTTTAATATTCTCATTCCCATGACATGAGAATAAAACATTCTCAATCTTAGTTATGGGAATAGAATTGCATAGAAACTTGGGTATATATTTTTTCTACGAATGATCTATTTTCAAGAATAAATTTGTATATCTTAAAATAAACACAAGAAACATCCTTATTCTGTTCCTACTACTTTGCTGCTAATGTTAATTGTAGTAGAACCACGGTGGGACGAAACGATGATGGTGGAGGAATGCCTAGTCAGTCGACACTGTAACATCCCGATTTTCTCTTAGGGGAATAATCGTGATTAATTAATTTTCTAATCATGATTAGATAATTGAGATGGAAGATTTTAAATAAAAATATCCCTAGAAATTTAGACGTGTCGCGGTAGAAAATTCGGCGCACAACCGAACTGCCATCGGTTGCCGATAAAATTGGGCACGCGAAACGGTGTGCGGGAAAATAATCTCCCAGAGAAAAATTCACAAACACCTTCAAACATTAATACCCTTAGGTAGGTGGGAATTAGAGGATCACGACGGTTCAAACGGAATATTTTTCGGACGATCGTGCGCGACGCACCGACACTGCGAGCGATAAAACACGAGCGAACCGGGACCGGGAGAAAACAAAATCTCTGCAGCTGCAAGAGAAGGGGCTGCACGGTTTTTGTGAGAAAATTTAGTCAAAAATATCTCCCCAAAATGTGCTTCCAAATTCCCATCACCATAACTTCCTTACACATGCCCATACCCACCCATACCTAAGCCCATGCCTTACACTATTCACCATCTTTTCTTTATTTCAAAAAAATCAATTAATTTCCTCCCAAATCAGCCTCCAAAAAACGAGCTCCTCTTCCCCCAAAATCTCAAGAATTTCATCTTCTACATTCTCCCAAAAACACACACCAAACTAAGCTTCAAAGCACACCACCAAACCACCAAGAGATCAAGCACTTCTTCCACCTCTTTCCACCTTCCACAAACCGAACCACAGCCCTCAAGTCTCTTCATCTTGGTTTCATTTTCTTCCACCCAAAATCTAGAGGAAAAACCTCATCACCCTCCACCTTGCTTAAGGATCTTTATCTTGGAGAAAAGAGAAGCTCAAGATTTGGAAAACAACAAGGCTTGTGGGACTTCACTCCAAGCTTCCATCACCACCACTAGGTTCTCCTACAAGTGGGTAAACTTGGTTTGCTCATCTCCTTGGAGCTTATGTTTGCCTATGTTTGTTTATGTTTGTTTATGTTTGATGTGGATGATTATGTGTGTTTATGTGTATGTGATTTTTGCCTTGAAATAAACTTGCATATGCTAATAGTGATGTGATGAGGATAAATGTATATTTTTGGTTGTTAAAGCTTTTGGGTAACTAGCTAAAATCATCCCTTGATGGTTCTAGGCCTTTTTGCTTGTTTATGTGATTTATGAGAAAATGCACATAATATGTGTTCTAGGCTTAAAAATGAATTTTCTTGCATTATTAATTATTTGTTTTAGATGAATGTGATTTGAAGATGATAATAAGTGATTGATAAAGGCTGGAATATGTGGAAAATATTTTAGGGTTGGACATGGAAGAGTTTTGAGAAAAGGTAACATAGAACAAAGTTTGGGTTTTTGGCATAAAAAGGGCAAAATGGTCATTTCGGGATTTTCTGGTATTTAAACTAAAAATCTGGGTTTATTACTATGAAAAATGGGTTTAGAGATATCAAAAACCTTAGGGTCAAGTCTTGAGTCCATTGGGTTAGGAAGGAATAAAATTTCAAAGAAAAATCGGTTTTTCGGACAAAAATGGCATTTTGAGCAAGAAAGGGCAAATCTGTAATTTTGGGTATTTAGACTAAAAATCTGGGTTTATTATCATGAAAAATGGGTTTAGAGGTATTAAAAACCTTAGGGTCAAGTCTTGAGTCCATTGGGTTATGGAGAAATAAAATTCCAAAGAAAAATCAATTTTTATGGGCAAAAATGGCATTTTGAAAAAAAAGGGCAAATCTGTAATTTCAGGGATTTGGATTAAAAATCTGGGTTTGTTTTCATAAAAAGTGGGTTTAGAACCATGAAAATCTTTAGGGTCAAGTCTTGCGTTCATCGGTCAACGGTTGGATAAAAATTCTAACGAATGCTTGGATATGCTATGTTAGGTTTAGCAAGTGATAGTATGCTCCCTTATGCTTATGAGAATATGATG
This sequence comes from Nissolia schottii, assembly GCA_003254905.1. Taxonomy (NCBI): domain Eukaryota; kingdom Viridiplantae; phylum Streptophyta; class Magnoliopsida; order Fabales; family Fabaceae; genus Nissolia; species Nissolia schottii. The sequence goes on from QANU01043803.1 coordinate 663,108, forward strand.
AATGAATGAGTTATGTTATGATGATACATGTGGAACATTGCATGTAGAATATGTATGTTAGGAAAGGTTATACTATCATGCATCATGAGAACTAGAGATTAATCACGTAAAGTTTAAAGAGCATAATTGAACCTTAGGGAACAAGTATGTAGCTATATGATAGGAAATATCTCTCTTGGCGGAAACGCCCCTCGCCAGTCCCCACGAAGGGGTGGATTGGTTAATGATGATGAATGAAAGGAAGGAAAGATAAATGAGAACGAGGTCCAGGAGTTCACGCCTGGCTCGGGAAAGGGTGACGTCACACCTAAGAAATGAGAATGATATGATGATGATGATGTATGAGTCTCCACTTGGTTGTGTCATAGGGCCAACCCCTCGCCCGCCCACTAGGTGGCCGGTTATCTCTATTGATGATCGAAGACGGAACATTAGTTATCCGCGGTGGTTCGCAACCACTCAGGTTATAGCGCTGCCTGGTCGACATCAATCCGAGGACAGAAGCAGGTTGTAGATGTTTGGCCGCATCTACATGAGTGGGAAAGACTCAGCGCGGCCCTGGTCCATTAGTTAGCTGGGAGCCGACGCAGCTTCGGTTCATTAGTTAGCCGAGAGCATGGAAAGCAGGATGTGTCCCGGTCCATTAGTTAGCCGGCGCGCATGAGAGAGTCTCAAGACTAGCATGCATAAAGTATGAAATGAATGAATATGTGATGAACGAGATGTGATGCATAAGTATATGATAAAGTATGTAAGCATATGTATGGAGTAAATACCGTCAAGAGAACGCTCGAGACGGCTATGTATATACGCGAGAAAAGTTAACAAGCACGAGAACCTAGATAAGCAAGACTAGTTCCCCAGTCACCTAGTAAAGTAGATAAAGCCGTTCAGGACCTTAGGCCAGATAATAATCAGTAGGATGTTAGTATGCATGTTCACCTAGAAACACCTGAGCGGCCGGTTGATAAGCGAGAAAAGAGATCCCCTATGCCAAGGTTAACCACTGAGGACGACTGTTCTCACCCCCACTCGCTTATGCTTCCAGGAGCAGGCGAAGAGTACGAGGGCTACGAGGAGCCCCATGAGGAGCCGCACGTGGAGCAGTAGAGAACCAAGGACCAGCCAGCCTACCTTGGCCTCAGATGGACATTTTGCTATATTTGATATATTTTGCTATGTATTTTGATGAACTTGGCTTGTAATGTAAATTATTATGATATTATGTTGGATGTAATATGTGATGGACCAGATACTTGGTATATAATTATTTATGCTAGTAATGATTAACGCTTTTAAGCTTCCGCTCTATCGTTTGTATTATATGTTTGATTCACGCGTGGCTCATACTTTGCATATAAAGTAACAAGTGTAAAAGTTTCAAATTGGTCCATATTTTCCTTAATTCTTTTATTTTCAACAGATAATGAAGGACTATAAGTAATACCACCAAATGATTAACAATCTAGTGAGCATTGCATACTACTCGAGGGTATGCAGTTAGCTAGGATGTTACAGACACTCTCTATATTCAATCCATCTGGTCGTCCGGCAGGAAATGGATTAGATGACTGGTTGAACGCGCAAGAAAAGGAAGCAGCCCACCTATGTGTTTTGGTCAACTGTGAAGAAGTACTCCCCTACTATGAGTAAGTTCGTTTCATTCATCCTTAATATACTTTGATTTGATTAACATACATGTTAATTCGCTTCTTACCATTGATGCATGTTTTCAGGATGTTTCAACGAGAATTTGGTCACCAATGCACCGATCAAATGTTTCCTTCATGATTTACAAATTACGTACGTGTTTAACGGTTTTATATTATATACTTTAACCGACTAAAACAGTTTCCTATCATAACCAATTAATAACTTACTTTGACCTTCCATTTGTTTAGGTGCGTAATAATTTTAGTAACGACAATAACTTGATGAGTTTGTCGTGGGAACCAATGAACAAAGCGATTAGCTGGCCCATTTATTTTGTTAATGGATACAAGTTCCACACACAAAAATGGGCAGCTAATCAAAAGGCAGACAACAATGGTGTTTGTGTCAAGGGTGAATATTCTAATACTGATGAAACATGCACTGATTTCTATGGAGTGCTTCAAAAAATACTTGTATTGGAATATAAGCACAATGGCCCATGTAATCACGTTGTTCTTTTCTTCTGTCATTGGTACCCTTCACCAAATGGAACAAGAACTCATCCAGATTACCCCATTACTAAGATTAATCATGCAAGGTGTTACAAGGGGTCTGATCCATTCATCCTTGTTGTAAGAGCAAAGCAAGTACACTATGCTAGCTATCCAGGAGCAACTCAATCAAGTTGGAAAGTTGTGATCAAGAGCAAACTGAGTGGCCGCATTGAGTTGGATGGCATGCAGTCAGCTGAGCAATCATCAAACGATCAACCATATCAAGTGCCAGACCTAATCCCTTCAACAAATGTCGTTCACACAACAGATACAATTATATTGGTAGCGGCAAACAACGAACCAGAGATACTTCAACTTTCTAACATTTATGAACAATCAACTGGTGACGTCGACGGTGATAGGGAAGAAGAAGAAGAAGATTTTGACTCGGACTTACAGTCTGAAAATGACGTTGATAGTGTCTATTATTCATCGTCAAACTAGTTGCGATTTGTATTTATTTAAACAATTTAAATATTATATTTCTTTCGTTATACTACAAGATGTTATTGCCTTGTGGTTTTTAATTGTTTTATTATTTCTCTACCTTTTCAGTATTAATTGCTTATTTTCATAATTAGTTATTAAATATAAATTTATGTATATTAATAAACTAAAAAATTTAATTACAATTATTTATTAATAATTTTAAATGTTTATTAAATTTGAATTTGTATAAATTTTTTGTGTCAATTAAGGGTTTAGGGTTTGTAAATTAATATTCATAAATATATAAATTTTATATATTTATGAATATTAGGGTATAAAGAATAAAATGATATAGAAATTAAAATTATTTAAATAATAATCTAATTATTTACGGTAAATTTTATTAAAATATATTATAATTATTTTAAATAAATAATTATAACCCTAAATTTGCTAAAAAGTTAATTTTACTATTACCATCGGTGTATAACCGACAGAAAGAATATTAAAATAATGCTATATTCACCGTTGGTTAGATACGTCGGTAATAAATGAATAAAATAATATTATAATTACCGTCATATATCACCGACGGTAACACTTTCATTTAGTTACGAAGTTAGCGTCAGTTAAGATGAACGGTAACCTATGAAGTAAAATATTATAATGTTTACTGTTATATATAACCGATGGTAAAAGGCTAAAGATTGGACGAAATTAGTGTCAATTAACGCCAACGGTAATCAGCGAATAAAATATTGTTATATTTACCGTCAGTTAGACACCGACAGTAAAAGGCCAAAGTTGGTACCAAACTAGCGTTGGTTAATGCCAACGGTAAATAAAATATTAGTTAAATTACCATCGGTATCTCACCAACGGTAATACGGTTCAGGTTCGGCTATAGTTGAACCGTTTACCGGTGGTTTTATCCGCCGAAAATTAGCGTCGTATATGCTTAACCGACTGTAAAATGATTACCATCGACCACTTTACCGCTGACTGTATTCCCGATGGTAAGACCGATGGTAATACCATTTGTCGACGGTAACCAACTAAATTACCGACGGTAATAGTCAATTTTCTAGTAGTGTAATATATGAATTATTGAATAAGTCTTATAATTAGATAAACAAAGCATCACTAGCTGCTTCTTCTTCTTTTTAATGATAAACAAAATCTCATTCACAGATAAGTTTAGCAGCACTTATAATTTTAAAAAAATAAGTAAGATATAATGTAAATAAGAAGCAAAAACATTCTTCATTCTAAACTAACTCGGTATATTGTTAGGCTCCTTGCCCAAAAACTATCAATGTCTAAACATGTTTCAATCGGATACCACACAAAAAATGGTGCATTTTGAAGAATGTATCATGTCTCTTTTAATATGGATTCGATTATCTTTGTCATTTGTAACACCTTACAAAAGAAACAGCCACAAAACGAACCAACACAACCATGATGAGGGCCTAAACAACCACAGAGGAAAAAATAAAAATACAAGATAAGTCATTCTAAGAAATGATAAATCTAAATACCTATACTCAAAAGCTAATAAATCTGAGTCTTTTATTCTATAAAAACAAACTATAGCTAGCTTTAGGATGTACTTATTAAATAAAAGTAATTTATCATTCTATTTTTTTTTTCAAATTGAATGATTATGGTGTAGTTTTTTTAAAATTTGTAACATATATTATATTTCACATAGTCCCCCCCTCAAAATATAGGTTATTGTATTCATTAATAATAATAAAAAAACAAATATAATAGAAAGCCCTAAACTTAAGAAAGTAGAAACCTAAATTCATAATACTAAAATGGCAAATAGACAATTTTAGTGATAAGTAGTATAAATGAGCATTTGAAAGTTACAATGAGTCAAAATTTACCATGAAAATAATCTAAATCAGGATTGGTTTTTATGAAGGGAGTAGTGTTCCTCCACACCGCTCCCAAAGTTGGGTTGTACCTAAAAACTAGATGCCCATTCCACTAAACATTGTTTTATCATTACAAGTAATTGCCTTAATGTCTTTTTTGATTAGTCATTGGAGGTTCTCCTTCTCCAGAGTTTTTGGTTGTATCATCGTCTTCATTGCTTTCCTCTAATTCACCCTCCATAGTCTCTCATTTCATCAGGAACTAGAAGAATTTAATAGCGAAGCAAAACCAAGACCCCTGGTGACCCCATTCATCTTAAACCTCTTCTCAACACGCTTGGCAAAGAAGACAGGGAAGCACAAGCGATTACCCAAGACGTGACAAGGACATAGAGAACAGGGTTAGTGGAGGTTTAGAGGAGGAAGCAAGGACAATGATGCGCTAAATGCTAACAAGTGCACTAGTTGTGACAAGTAATAATAAGTATTTAAACTTGAGTTGTTGAACTGACGAGGATAATATTACATGCTCAATTTTAATTAACAAATTACTAAATTGAATTGATTTAGGAGATAGACAAAAGATGCAATTAAGATAACAAAATAATTGAATAACAGATAAAAAGATAAATGAATAGGAGAGAATATTAGGGCTAATGACTCACCTACTCTAGGCTCAGGTGGACTCATAGACAAATCCACACAACTATCCTAATACAATTGTTATTTAATTACCTATTAAGCTAATTAATGGTCATTGCCACTAGTTTTTAGCTTTTATAAAGGTCAAACAATTTAATTTTCTAGACCAAATACCTAATCTCTTCAGGTAAAGTAGCCTATTTGAAGCTTGAACGATTTGTGAATTTCCCACATACGACCACACAACCCCCATAAACTATCTTTATTCTTATGCTAGCTTGTGGTTAATCTCACATGAGCACTTTTGTATTCCTTCTCGCAAATTGCATACAAAATAAGTGTTCAATTAATTGGTGATCAAGCAATTAAAGCATTGTGCACAATGAGAGAAACTTTAAGAAATATCAATTGAAACTGAATCAAAATAGTATCATCCAAATAGATTACGTCAACGCCCTAGTAAGGGACTTGGTGCATAATATAAGAAGAAGAAAAGAAAAGAAAACAAAACAAAAACCATAAAATAAGGGCTCCATGGAGAAACAATGGTAAAAATTTGACTTGGGGACGAATTAGGATCTCTCTCATTGCATTACACTGCAAAGCCTTCATCTTTGCATCGTGGAGCCTTCCTAGCTAGGGTTGCCTCATCTATGAAATCTGATTTTGTCAATGTTTGGATGCCTTGGGCAAGTTGTATTATGTTCTATTTATATCCATAGGCCAAAAATAGGTTAAAAACGCTAAAAATGAGTTTTTAATGTCCAAGTCACGCTTGGTCGCCAAAACTAGCACTTGAGCGCTAAAGTTACAGTAACAAAATGCATTTTCAAAGATACCTGACAACTAAGTGCTAACTTTGACAATCGAGCTCCAACTACTCCAGAAATAGCAATTTTTGTTGCAACGGGAAAAACATCACAACTTTCTCTACAGACCTCTGATTGACGCGTTCAAACTAAGAAATAGATCTATAAGTTTCTAGTTGGAGCTAAGTTACAATTCATCCATTATCAAAATTAAAAACTGGTGACAAAGTCAAAGCGAAAACTATTCACCATTTGATTTTCTTTAAATCTAATCCATTTATTTTTAAATTCAAATCAAATCTTCTCTTCAAATGTTATCTTCTATCTTCTTCAAATCTTCAAATATCCTTTCTAAAATCTCAAATATCCCCTTTGATTTGTTTTCTTGAAAATAACTAAAATCTACAACAACAAAAAACAAGATAAAAATAACAAGATCTAGTAAAATAAAATAAACAAACGATGAAATTACTTAAATAAATTCTAAAAAACAATAAAATAAAGTAAAATTACTAAAATCACTTTGGGAAAAGGCAAAGAAATAACTTGCATTAGAGAGTTATCAGATAGAAATCATAGAGACGTCAAAAGTTGTAGGAAGTCGAATTGCATGAGGCAATGAACAGATCTTTGCACAGTGGCGAGGTATGATGAGGCACTAGTGAGCAGAAAAGATGCAAAGGCGGACAAAAGGCACATGAAGACAAGCAAAGGTACACAAAGATGAGCACTAGATGCACGGCCGCAGGATGGTGAACAATGCACAAGGTGATTAGGGGAGGAGAAGGGTGCGGGGCTACTTGGGTTCCGTAACTAGGTAAGTTGGTAGTGAGAGAAATTGTTATATATGAGAGTGAAATGACTTAATCTTGATAATTAGATATTTTATGACTGGTCAATATTAACACAAAAAAGTCGCATGACTTTTTAAGTGATCATGTGACATCTTCACAACTTCTAATATTAACCATTCAACTTCTAATCGTGAGATTTTCATATGACCTTAGTTATTCGAAATCGCGTTCTCTTGTAAAGTCTAAATTAGTGTCTATGTCATTAGTTAATAATAAAAATTGGGTTTAGTTTTAAGATACTTGTTAAAAAAATCCAAAGTGATTAGATTTTATTAAAAAAAAAACAAACTTGATAAATCTTAAATACAATATTAAGTATTAAAATTCACAAAACATTTTACTTTGAATTTCTTAACAAGCACCTTAAGCAAACTTACAGTTCGTCGGAAAGGTATTTTATGAAAAGAAAATTATAAAGAAGTTATTATGTGTTTGGATATCCAATCAGAAGTGCTTGTTTTTAATTTGTAGCATTTGACTACTAATTAACTTTAAAAGTGTTTTTACTTACAAAAGTTATTTATACTTTTTTTGTTGTTGAGTATTTATGATAAGATAAATGAACTATTTTAATCATCACTACATATAAAAAATATTTAAATTGACAAAAAAAGCCCATAAAGTTTACAATTAAAAGTAGCATCTAATATTTTTTTTGATCAACAATGACATTAAACATTGATTCTTGCTTTTTCATAAACAATCTCATTACAACTACAAACGAGTAGGCAATTGATTTTTTATTTGGTCTCTTATCTGTTCCATTTTTCTAACACTTTCAGTATTTGATTCTTCCCACATGATATTGATAGGCTCTACTTCATCAACTTCTTCATCATCAAAATCTGAATTTTCACTAAATGCTTCAAAATTTGCATCACTTGTGTCATTGTGTATAATAAAACTTGCGTAAAGCCATGCAAGCACCAATGATCCTAACTTGTGTGTCCAAGGAAAATGATGGCATGGCACCCAAAATCTTCTAACCTGCTTTGCAACATCCAAATGATCACTCAATTGTACACCGAATACTAGAGTGATAGTAGTTAAACACCTCATTTCTTCTTCTTGCTCTTGGCCCTAATATAAAGTGCGGGAGATGATATATGTGACTTTTATAAGGACCTAAGAAACCCATAAAGCAAGGATAACCAGAATCTACTAAGTAGTACTTATCTAAAAATAATAAATTGATGCCAATCAGTAATGAGTGATTATAATTTAGTACATTAAATAATACGCATTCTATATAAGGCACATTATCAATCAATAATAACCTTCAGGAGGAAGAGGGAAATGCAAACTAGCTCTACGCACAGCCTGGTTGAAGATTTTAGTATCATGAGCAGACCCTTCCCAACTTGGCCATGCAAATGTGAAACACGTGTTAAATTCGCAAGCTGCCATTACATTTGTAGTTGTAGTACCCTTTCTATCGATGTATGGAATTTGCTTATTTGAAGGAACAACAACACGTATGAGTGCCATATATTGCACCGATGCAATTCTTAAAATATGGGTAATATCGTTCATCATTTTTAATCTCCACAAGAACATCTTTGAAGTGTGGATCAATGGGTCTAATAATATGACTTGCAAGCTTGCAAATAGCATCCAATACGCTATGAAATTGTCTAGAAATGGTTTCCCTGAATGTTGGAACCTTTCCTCTGCATTACGAATTGAACCTGGTTGTCCAATGATGGATAAAAATATACCCACTTGTTCATGAATTCCAATGTGTTTGGTTGGCCTAAGATTGTGACTACTTTGCAAAACATCACATAGATAAAGGAACATCTCTTTTTTCATCCTAAATTGTTGATAGCAACAAATAAGGTGTCCATTCAAAATTTCATCTACCCAACTACTTTCTATCTATAACGACCCTCCGAAAGAGAAAAGGAAAAAAAAAAAAAAAA
>QANU01043803.1:675704-693012 GCA_003254905.1 Nissolia schottii
ATGTATGATGTATGATATATGGGTGTACATGTAGCATAACTGTTTTTATAATGCGTGTGCGATGGATGTGCAACTAACATGTGTGTAAAAATCGAGACTCTAATTTTTAAAGTAGTGAATGCATTGAGGTCTAAAAAAATTATCTTTTTTAATTACTTTTATTTTTTTACGATTATCTTAAGGTCTCTGGTTATTAACGGAACTCCCACTCATATTTTGCACGTGTAGTGAATATTACCTGAAATCAAGTGTGTCTGATGATGATTCAAAACAAAAGTTGATAATTCTCAAGATATTCTTTTATTTTATTTTTTTGAAAAGATAGTAACAAAACTGTTTTATCTGCATTATAATTTGAACTCGAGTTCTTGCGTTTCACGGAATATAAGAGCAGCTATTAGATCATAGTTTCATCATCCACATTTTCAATATTAGTGAGAGACATACACTTTGTGCTAACGTTGAACATAGAGATTATTCCTGTTTTACAAATTGTAATTATAAAAGAATAATTTATTTATTGAAAACACTTTTATGTGTAACTATAAAAAGAATTGCTCTCTAACTGCTTTATTATTAGTGGAGATATTCATTGTTTATATAACTTTTATATTAGTTATTTTTAGTTTCGATTGTATTTAAAAAGAATATCAAGTGTTATTAAAACACTTATTAAAGAATATAACTTTAAGTAAAAATAAATCTCAATTAACATTTTATTTATTTTTAAATATTAAATATAATCAAAACTTTATTCTCTTGACATTGTTAACCCGTATTACGTCCTTACCAAAAGATTTGTTAACCAATACGAAAATTGCATTCATTAAAATAAATCATAAATCTCTAAATACTAAATAAAGCAAGCGGTTTTATATATGTATTATTCAGGGACCCAAATGGTGCCACCAATCCCAAAGATAACTAACTGCGATTCATCGTATATGGAGGTCACCAAGCCATTTACAGCAAAATAACACAACAGGAAGAGTCACGCATTTGCACTTGTTCGCATTACTAAAAAACATTCCATTTTTGGCAATCTGATCCTCTCTTCCAAACAGAGGCAGCAGGGTGATGAGTTCCACATACAATGAGAGAGAGAGAGAGAGAGAGACGAAGGGCAAGTGGCAACAATTGTACCATAAATTCTTGGGTAACAAGGAGCTTCCATATTACGAGCTATATAAAAAAAATAATGTTTTAATCTTCACCTAATTAATGAAATCCACTCTTTATTATTTATAATTAAAAATGTTATTTTTATAATTTAAAAGATGAAAAATACTTGTATGATTATGAAACACGTTTATTTTGTATTCAATAAATATTATCAATCATTTATTTTAAATATTTATATATACTTTTAAATATTTTAAATTAAAAATCATATTACTAATAAATTTATGAAATATGTGTTCATAAACACAAAAGAACTTTTCTTCGGAAGCCATCTAACGTTGTGCTCCTCCCCTAAACAAGAATTTTGCCTGTTATAAAGAGACGAAAAAGGTCACTTTCAGAGCCATAAATGAAGGGGGGTGCTTTTGATGGGAACAACCCAACAGGCATGTGATCTGTGAACAAGTCAAAAAATGTGCCCAAAAGATTTGGTTGCCCCCCCTTCCCTTGGTAGCTTGCTTCCTTCCCCTGCCTTGTCTCTCTTCACTTACATTCCCTCATCACACCCTTCTCTTTCTCTACTCTCTCTCCCCAAAGGCCAAGGTTACTCATGTGAGGATATCACTCATATTCTTTCTTTATTTTTATGAATCATACTTTATATTTTTAACAATAAAATAAAAAAAATGATAAATATAATTCATAACAATACATAAATTGATTTATAAGATAATACATTAATTTTTTTAAACATTTTTCTTCTTTGACATAACTTTTTGGCAATTATCACAATTCATCAATGAGACGTGCTATAATTGCACTACAACTTAAAAGTTATGTACAAAATTATATTTCACTTCAAATTTTTAGAGCAATTGATTATCATTTTTTGTTTTTATGTAATGTGTTTTCTTTCTTTTTTTAAAATTTTTTTGTGAATGAATTAGGAAAAATAATAAAATTTCGTTTCCTAATTTAGGATATTGTTGTAAAAGGAGCCGTGCAAATAAAAAATTTAAAAATTTTTGTTAATTAATGTCTTAAGAACATTAGTTAAAAAATAATAAAAGTAAGTCATAAAGTTTTTAATATATGGAACGACATTGAACATAATCAAATTTCATTTTTCAAAAAAAAAGATATTACTTTTATTTTTTTAATAATCGTCATCAAAATACTTATTAATTTTTTTAAAAATAAAAATAAGAAACAAGATTTTTTTTATTTTCACTACACTAACAACAATAGAAAATATAGGAGAAGAAAATGAAAATAGAAACATCCTAATAGATAATTGGGGAAATATTGTGTTGGAGTTAAATTTTAACTTTGAGATAATTATTCAAAAGGTGGTTGTACATTAAATATGGTGTAAACATTATACTTGATTTCTCATACTCATTATAAGGTCTATACTCACATTATGATGTGAGTGTGAATTCTATATTGTAATATAAGATATTAAACATAGTGTCTATCCATTTTTAATATAAAAAAACGTTTTGTTACTCATATTTTCTGTGAAAAAAAAATAGTTAAAAGAAAAAAAAAATCTGGCACATTATTCCTTGAAATTGGATTGGGTTTTTCAGGGATAAGTGTGACCTTTTTTGAGTCTGGCAGGTCGTTTTAAAACACAGCTGGGACAAGTAATCCAAAGCAGTGACGATGAGTAACTAAGATCACATGCACTCTGGTTCTGGGTCCCACCACTCCACGTCTCATCTTGCCATGCCAAATGTAGGACCATCTAAATATTAAATATGCAGTCTCCGTTGATTTGAATGGTTGGCGCAGGCAAATGGCTAATTTGGAGGAATTCACGAGGTTATAATGATTTTATATATATATATATATATTGGTCCCGCTATATGTATATCAAATATCATATATCATACAGATATCTGTATTAAATACATTTGAATTCACTATAAATATTCATTGAAGCACGGATCTCCACTCTGCACTTAAACACACATGCACATGCAATTTGCATTTCTCAGTTTTTATTTGCGTGCATAAACTTTATAAGTATTTGTATACAAGTATTATGTAGTAGAATGCACAAACATTATTATGCGCACAAATATTTACATGGACCATATATTCCATAATTCATTAGACTCTTGGATGCACAAACTTTTTAAGCATTTGTGTACAAACTTTATGTAATAGAATGTACAAACATTACTCGCTTATGTTCACAAAATCTTTACATGGACCATACATTCCATAATTCATTAGACTCTTTGATGAACACACTTTATAAGCATCTGTGCACAAACTTTATGTAGTAAAATGCACAAACATTACTAGCTTACATTGTTCACAAAACCTTTACATGGACCATACATTTCATAATTCATTAGACTCTTTAATGCACAAACTTTATAAGCATATGTGCACAAACTTTATGTAGTAGAATACACAAACATTACTCGCTTATGTTCACAAACCTTTACATGGACCATACATCTCAGAATTTATTAGACTCTTTGATACACAAACTTTATAAGCATCTTTGCACAAATTTTATGTGATATAATGAACAAACATTACTCACTTATGTTCACAAACCTTTACATGGACCATACATTCAACATTTATTAGACTCTTTGATGCACAATCTTTGTAATCCTCTGTGCACAAACTTTATGTAGTATAATGCACACACATTACACACTTATATTCACAAGTATGATATTTCACAAGTAATTGTCCACTCAAACATTTGTAACAAGTAAACCATCATTGTTGAAGGTAGATCTCATCCATTTTAAAAGAAAACCAACATTTTATCATCTTAATTCTATTTTAATCAACTTTCACTGATAGGAGGATGACGATGATGAGAGGATGGCGAGGATGACGATGAGGAAAAATGCTGACGGGAACGAGTTAGGGATTGGGGACGCGTTGTTTATAATTTTAGAAACTGTACGTATACGTATAATGATCATTAAGTGCGTATAATTGGAGGGTGTATATACAGGTGTATGCAATTTAAGTGTACACAAAACATTTTTGTATATATATAAATACATGCTTTTTACACAATTATTATTTAAGGATTTAATTATGTATTGTCTTACTATTAAATAGAGTTTTTTGAATAAAAAAACAATAGAGGTTTTGAATTTTTATGATTATTTTCTTAACAACAAATTTATATTATATAATTATGTAATAAAAAAAATCTCTAACTTATCCCTTTCAATTATATAAATACCGTGCATATGTTGTTTTATACAAAGAAGAGAAAAATTGCCAAAATATGTTTAGTTTATCGCCTTCTACATTTATTTTAGTATATTTGAGATTTGAAACTTATAAAATGTAATAAATTCCGGTACTATGTATGACTAAAGAATAATTGATGCAAGAAAAATTCCAATTCTCATACATAAAAATCTTATATTAATTAATGATAAATTAAATAAAGATTGAAAAATGCTATGTTGCTTGACAATTTTACGCTCGATAAGTGTGGGACTATAATGAACACCATTGATTGATAATTCGTAGTTAGATTTTATTTATTTAACCAAAAAACACATTTCACTTGATTTCTTGTCGATTTTTTTTTTCTGATAAGTAATGGCATGCCATTAAAAACTCAAAAAGGCAAAAATAACCACCCCAATCAACTACCAGACACCTGCCAACCCGATCACCTAAGCTTATCCACCCTTATCCCACTCAAGACTCAACAAATAGTACTCGAGCAATTCGTAGAATCAAATAGCACAATTGGTGAAGAATATACAAATAAAATGATTCATAAATTTTTTGTCAAGGCTTTTGGTCAAAATTTATTAATGTCCGACCATCTATTGTGGTATTTTACTTAGCTAATTGGTGTAGATTTTTTATTGGGTTTTGGGCTTCTTCTCCCATTAAGAGGTATAGATTAAGTAAATAGTATATAAGTGAGAAGACTCGCTGCTTTAGGATACATTCTCATTATGCTAAATTCTTATGTGTTTATCGAGCATATTTAATACGTGTTCTGTAAACCCTATAATCCATTGATTTTGTTATTTATCATATATTTTTAAACGCTACTATAAGTTAAAAATAAAGAATAGTAATGCTTATAAAAGACACGTGTATCCCACTTGAAAAATTAGGGTTAAACAACGGGTCAAGTTAACTTGCCAACCCAACTTAATCTGGCCCTTTTAGGTCGGGTTAGGTTGGTGGATCGGCAAGTCATACCAATTAACTTGTCACTTAAATAGGATTGACTGTTGGATTTGAATTGTGCAACCTGACCCGACCCGCAACCCGATTACCCTTATTTTATTATTTTATTATTATTTTATATTTATTAACAATTTTTTTTCTTTTTGTCATTAGATTTATTTCTTGTTGGGCCTAAGTCTATTTTATTCATTAAAAGATAACATATTTTTTTAATTCAAAAATAATATTTTATTAAAAAAAAGAGTTTGATAAAAAAAATGAAACTTCTATCCAAAAAAAGTTATCACGGATCACCTGCGACCCGATTGACTCAATTCGTTAAGGTCGGGTTGAGTGATAGGCAAATACCCAGCCAAAAATGGAAAAATGACCCAACCCACCTTAGGCGAATTGAGTCTCTTACATGGTCGGGTTAAACCCGACCCACCCCACGTACAACCCTATTAAAAATAATTTCATAATGAGAAATGCTATTAAGACTCATTAATTATGAGATATCTTACTAATTTATTAGGCATTTGCATAATTTCATTTAGTAATAGATGACTAATAAATCAAAATAGAGTTCTATGATCAATTAATCTAAATAACATAATTCCATTATAATCGGACTTACATTAATAAGTTATATATTAAAAAACGAGCAAGCGACCTAATTATGCTTTTTTATCTTCTCTACCTTGGCAAGGTCGAATTGCCTTAGCTAGTAACAAATTACAGATACCATATGTGACTATCATTAATGAACGTAGGTTTTAAGATATCCACTCATCTTATATGTTAAGATATTTTTTTAATCTTAACGATTAAGATATTTACTTATTTTATTTGATTTGCCCACATTTAATTTTATCTTGATTGATTCTTATCATTCATAACATACCTATAAATAAGCGTACTATTCATTGTAAATTTGCATATTCAAAAATACAATGCACAATAACGTTAAAATATTATTTTTATTGTTTTCTTTCCTGTGCCCCTATTCTCGTTCACCTCACGGTGCTTAACCATAGTAATAAAAAATTCATTTATGTTCAAAAGAACAGAGAAAATAATTATAGCACAAATATAAATAATCACTCAAATAATAAGTCACTATAATTGGTCAAGTGATGAAATGTTTAAATAATACGTTTGAGGTAGTTTAAATCTCATTATTTTCAAAGTGAAAAAAAAAAAACCTCAAACAAAAAACAAAGACAAAATTCTTAACCTGAATTATTCAATGCCTTCTATGCAAAAGTTACCTAAAATTCGTCAATAACTTTAATGGGGCTTTGAAAATTGCGGTAATTACTCTAACCATACGTGCATCCCTTGTAGTGATAGGAGTAATTACTATGTGTGGCCGGCGGCTTAGGAAAGTAATCAAGCCTTAGAATGATTTTAATTTTGTTTGTATCATTGACTTTTTAAAAAGTTTGTGCCTAATTATAACTAAACTGCGACTTAATTTTTGGACCAATTATGGTTTTGCCGAGTCGGAAGATTTGATCTTTTAGCTCTTCTTTTGGAAGACCTACTTTACGAAGATTGAAGACCGTCATCTCATTACTAGACTCAGGTCATGTGGGGAGCAAAAGAAAGTCGATCGATGCCAATGTCACTTCAAGAACCAGACTTTAGTCAAAAGAACAAGAGAAGAACGTAACCCCTTTAATTTTCATGATTCTGGTTACTTTGGAACAGTTCTCTTGTGCATATCTCCTAGTAGAGTCATTATCTTAAATTTTTAAGTTAAGATGTAGCGTCCTGTATGGTTTATTACTTAAGTTGTATGACAGTCGTGGAAGCTAGATATCTAATCTATTGTTTGGTTTCTCACCTAATCTTTTAACTTATAAGTCTCTTCTGAGTTCAGGTTTTTCACCCTAACACGAATTAGTATATAATATACTATTAGCACGATGTATGAGTTAATATACCATTCACTTATTTTATCACTAACTAATGTGAGACTTTTTAAATACTTATACTTAAATTTTAATAAACTTAACTGAAAACTTTAAGATAATGAGTTCACTAGTTTCCTTAAATATATATTATTTACTTAAACTATGATGTGAAACTATTTTATTTACACTTAAAATAAAACAAGCCGAATGTATATTTAAGAAGAAAATTTACTATTTTTCTTGGTCAATAATCAAAATAGAAGGGTTTTTTTTTTAATTTTTTATTTTTTATAGGTCAATGAAATAGGGAAAGAAAAGGTTGGAATATACAAGTAAGTGTCAATCTCCTGTCCCTGGCCCAATGTGTGTTAAGATTATAGTAGCTACAACCAGACCAAAACCCACATAAAGTTGTTTGCAAAAAGAACACGACTTAAGGACTTCGTGTCTCCCATTCTTTTTCTACGTTCCAATTCTTTGTCCTGCCCCCACTAATTGCAGATTAATTTGTGAATACATTATCTAAAGAATAATGTTATTTAACTAATGCGTGAGGGAGAACTCAATATATCCCTTCAAGAACGTTCATTAAATAAAATGGTATAAATAACATTACTCCTAGTTAAAGGATTCCCGTGTTTAAAATATCTACTTAATTCGTTCATGTTTAATTGTGCGTACACATAAACTGCAAGTTAGATGATTGGTGTAGCTGGGACTTATTGGGTTGTACTCTTGGATTATATTTTTTGTTTTGTTCCCTTAAATTGTGTTTGATTGAGTGCTTTGTTTTTTCTTGTATTTTGTCTCACTAAATTTCTCTTTTTAAAATTTGAATGAGGTTTGACCTGAACAAACTCAGAATTTAATCTTGGTGGGTGGACCCATGTTTTTAATGTTTGCCCGCGTTGATCTCAAGCTTTGTTTAACTATCTAAAAAAAACGTCCATCCTATTCACAAAAGGGAGAGAATCTCTTTAGATCATCAAATTGATTGTTATATGGTTCCAAAAGTGTATTGTATCATTTTCGTTATCAAATGTCTAAATTTATTATCTTCAACTTTGTTGTAGGGTCTCTATTATCTAGAACCAGCGCAACGTGTCACCACTCTAGCTTTGTCCCAAGAAAATAAAATTCCTGACCCTTCACATCATAAAGTTTGGTAGTTATATATATGTTCCTCGCTTAATTAAGACTAAGTGACTTAATTAATCAACGAAAAACATATGAAAAGCATGAATTTTAATAAAAATCAAGTTTATGTGACCTTAAGGAATCCTCATCAATTTGAAGTTTCCTTGATTGGACAAGCAGAGCTCTCATTAGTACCATCCATATACACTATGGTCTAGTGCATGGTGAAAGTGATGCACCGCCCAAAATAGTAACATGGCAACATCAATCTTTTGCATGCACATACCCTTTTGATTAATTATTTTTATGTTGCGCTCACTCGTCGTAATGCCGCAATATGAAAGTTCTTTATCTCCTTGGCCTTCACTTTTTTCAATAAATATCCCTTTGTTTACAGTGTGCTCCAATCTTGTCTAGGGTATATACAGTTTGTTTACAAAGCAAATTATTTTGGAAGGCTTTTAAAGGACAAATGAAGGTTAAATGTGGAACAAATTTTAGTTATAATCATTACTCATTAATCATGCATGCATATGTATATATCCTGCTAATTGCTTGATGGGACAGGATCAACATGCGTGGATATGTATATATATTAAAAAATTAAGGGGCTAGCACGGAGAACCTAGCCTAGCTAATAATAAGTTAATGACTGATCCATGATGATATTGAACATGCAATTTGGTGTAGCTAGCTTTTCCAATTGTTATTATTTTACCTTAATTAACTTTTACCTTTTCAAACTTTGACCTATAGTCAAGCAATTCCGGAACTCGAAAAAAGTTGGTAGCAGTCCATGAGCTATATAAATATCTAGCTGCTTTGCACTAAGTAACCCATAGGTCTCGTTGATGAGAAATTCTTCCTTTAACATGTGTCCAACATCTCACCTTTAAACACGTATAATATAACAAAAGTGAGTTATATTTTTTTTATTGTGTATTTTATTAACTATTTTTAACTTTTATGTGATAAAATTCATTTTTATTATTATATATATATATATTTAAATGTAAGATGTTAAATTTATGTCTAAATAAGATTTTTTTTTTTTTGACGATTAATCATTAGATCACAATAGCATTTGTTATTACTTAATAAAATATTTTCGGAAAAAGAAAGGAAAGAGAGTGGGGAAGATTGAAGAAGAATCTGCACAAACTTTTTATTGAATGTAAAGTTGGAAACCAGTTCACCAAAGGCAAGGACTAGCTAGCTAGCAGTATAGTAGTAGCAGAGAAATATGGCTGTCACAAATTCAAAAACAGCACAGTGAATTAAATTCCCTCTCTCTATTTGACTGCGTGGGCCACAAGATAGAGCCCATCTTTGATTAATCGCAGCAGAATATGACCCTTGAAATGTAGGGTATGGCCCTTTAAATGAATACTTAAGGTCGTTCAAAATGTTACGATAAATATATTTTTAACTACATAAAATGATATTTTAATTTTTTTCTTTAAAAAGATTAATCACTTACCATTAAAATGTTAAATCTTCGAATGAAAATGTAAAAAACAAAAGTTAAGTATCGATAGTTAGATACTGAGACTACTCAATATGCTTCCACACAAATTTCAAATATTACTATATGTGGCCGCGTGCATATAACTGAAGGAAAAACAACTAATAATCTTAATGTTAATGTCGTGTGTGTGTGTGTGTGTGTAAGGTGTGGTACTAATTGATGCAGAGCAGCCAGATTATTGCGTGTTTGGGTTAAATGTATTTTGAGTTTAAAATAATTTATATTATTAAGAAACGCTTTTTTTTAAACGTCTATAATTAAGTATTAAGAAGTGTACTATATAAACATTATTGTACTTAATCAAGCTGAAAAATCATAATAAAGATTTCATCACGTGGCTACAGCAGCTTGTACAAGTGTTTTCCCTACTTTCTTTGATTGAGGTATTTATTTATAGTTTATTGAGATGAATGAAAAGACGGGCAACCCACCACTGAACTAATACTGTTCCTTTGGAAAGGGAAAGGTTGGAATAGTACTCGTTTGGAAGCAAGGAATGGCTCGCATTCATTATTCAGTTGCAACCCTAAAAAGCAACGATTAAGAAATAAACATATATACTATAGTATTGCACTTTGGTTCGTTTAGTTGGTATCCATAGTTAGTCTATCTCATCTTCATTACTGAAACAAATTTCACTCCTTATGTCAGAAATAGTGTGGTGTTTTTCCTCATGTGCACATAAATTACTGTTCAACTATTGGTCAATGAAATATGTGGGCCCAAAGTCATTCAAGAACTAGTCATGACTCATAACCAAGCATAAATTTTTAAGCACCCGTTACCGTTTTGAACCCAAAAATAAGGGCCATAACATCGGCTTCCGTCCATGTGATACTTGGGCTCAGGTGAATTAGAAAGTCCATAGAGTATTTGGGCTTTGCTTCCTAATATGTCATTTTGGTAAAGTTGCAAAGGGACCCATTAGCAATATTAGACCCATTAACCGATCGAACATTGTAGCACGTCAACATGATTCTTTTTCCGCCCAAAGTAGCAACCGAAGAGTAGTATGGTGAGAGCGAAGCAGATGTTGTACTTGCAGCTGTGGCCGTGAGTGCTAAACGATGTCCTTCAAGCCACAATGCAGCAGGAGTAAAATAATGTCTATATAAACAGAAAAATAAGGAATTCTTGTATACTACGAGAGAATAGCAACATGATAAAAATGGCCAAACCAAAAAAAAATTAATAAAAAAATGTTACCCAACAACTCATTCAATTAATAAAAATAACCATGCTACGGTGTGGCTCGACCACATATTTCCAAAGAGAAGCCAATAAACCGACATTTGGTGAGATCATATTTATTATGTTGTCATTTTACCATTAAAAGTGCCTAAATCCATGTATTAGGTTGGTGCCCAACTAAGAATCCCTTACAGAAAATAGCTAGTATGGATTTATACAAACAATTATCTTTCCTGTAATGGGATTGTTATTATTTTGTCACAATGCATTTATTTCCATTAGCAAGATAGACATTAGGATAAGTCAAAATCAGTTATATGACAGTTATGTTAGTTAGAGAGAGGTGTAATATTTGTTAGTTACTCTTCCCTCCACTCAGTTGTGAGTTGTGTTTCATTCAAGTTTTCATGTTCTTCATCATTCCACTGTAAGATGGTATATCTCTATCTCTCTCTCTCTCTCTTATATATGGAGGAAGTGATTGAAAAAGGAAAAAAAGAGCTCCTGAAACTAAGGCGGCTAGAGTACGGTTCACCTCACGTAAGAAGAGGACCATTGTCTCTCCGCCTCACCTCGTAGTTTTATTATTGTCTCAACAAATTCCCCTACGCCTACTCTTTCGGATCATCAATGCATTCCTCCCACTCTTTCTCCAAACCAAAAGTCACTCCAATCCAATCCTTCTCTCAATGCAGCCTCACTTTCATCATCTTAATTAATTTGCATCTCAAACACATTACGGTACTTCTGATGGCACTGTTTAAAGCACGGAACAATAGGAGAACATCTTCCCCATCATACGTATCAACCTTGACCACATTAGTCTTCATTGCACTATGCATCTTCGGCGTCTGGATGCTGACATCCAGCTCCATCATGTCGCCTCAGTCGCAGAGCGACGACGGAACCGGCACCCGAACCGCCATCGACATCTCCGAGACCGAAACCGCCAACACCGATTTATCATCCGAAGACACGCCTGAAACCGCCGCGAAAGCCTCCGAGGACCAAAATGACACTCGTACCCCTGTCTTTAAAGATAACCCCGGGCACCTCCCGGATGACGCCATCAAGTCCGACGACAAAAGCGCCATCGCCGCCAACAGCAACAAACAGAGCGCCGACGCTCAGATTTCAGAGGAGAGTTCGTTAACTCAGAAGGAACAAGCCTCAGCGGTAATTAACGATGCAGGCTCTTCGGACACCGAGGAGAAGGTTCAAGTTCAGCAGAGTAGCAGCGTCGATTCATCTTCCGATCAAGGAATCAAGAAGGACGAAGAAGAAAGCGCCAAGGCTCAAGAGGCCGCGGAATCTCAGAACGCAAATGCACAAGAACAGAGCACGCAACAGGATGTTGTTGTTCAGAGCTTCGACAGTACTACTCAAGGATCCAAAAACGACGAAGACGAAGCGAATCAGCAGCAATTGAGAGAAGACAAAGGAGAGATCGCGACGAAAGAGAAAATCGAAGAGCAGCAAGAACAATCGGAGAAACAAGACGAAGAAATCTCCAAATCGAACGCAGCTGTAAAAGGCGAAAGCAGCTCCTCTTCGGAGAAAGACGAGAGCGAAGGAACGACGACGGAGAAGAAAGGGAAAAAGTCAAAGAAGGCGTGGTCAACGCAGGCGGACGAATCGAAGAGCGAGAAGAAGAGGCAGAAGGGGGAATCGGGCGGGGCGGAGGCAGCAGCGGGAGATCACACGTGGCAGCTCTGCAACGTAACCGCGGATGCTGACTATATACCGTGTTTGGATAACGACAAGGCCATAAAGCAGTTACGCAGCACGAGGCACTTTGAGCACAGGGAAAGGCATTGCCCTGAGGATGCGCCCACTTGCCTTGTGCCACTTCCTAAAGGTTATAAAAGATCCATCGAATGGCCTAACAGCAGGGATAAGGTGAATTATTTATATATATTATTTTTTAAATATCATTTCTCAAATTGCAATAATTATATATGCATTGTTGCAACAGATATGGTACCACAACGTGCCGCACACGCTGTTGGCGGAGGTGAAGGGGCACCAGAACTGGGTGAAGCTGACGGGCGAGTTCTTGACATTCCCTGGAGGTGGCACCCAGTTCATTCATGGAGCCCTCCACTACATTGATTTTCTTCAGGAGGTAATTGCAGCCTTGTTAATTTCTTAACCGAGCTATATTTGTTGGCACTATGTACCTACCAACCACCATTTATTGAATAATTAGAATTCATAAAGCCAAGCCACTACAGGGGCGGGAACTAAGTGCATGTTTGGACGGTTGCTACTTTTTTTTTTTTTTCCTTTTTTTTTCCCCTTCGTATTATGGATTCATTAATTAGAGAAAGACAATTAGGGTCCGTGGGACCAAAGCTTTACAAAAGGAGAAAAATCTTTTAAAATGAAAATTTTATTTTAGAAAGAAAGTGAGTATTTTTATTGATTATTGTATTATAAATAAGTTTTACTATTCATTTTAATGATCTATTGATAAAAACATTTACTTTATTCTTTAAAGTAAAATTTTTACTTAAAATTTTTTTTGCACAAACAAAAAAAGATGTATCCAAAGATATTTAAAAAGCAACTAAAGATATGACTATTCTTAAGACAAGAATGAAACGTAAAGACACCAAGAAAACTAAAATTAATACGTTAAGAAACCAATCTAAAATCAAGACCTAGGAGCGCAGGTGGGGTAGATTGGACGGTTGGTATTTGGCGGGGGTGATATGGAAGTTTAAATGAATTGTGTTTGAACACTTTGGCCCTCCTTTATAACTTACATAAGTAATGAGAAAAAATTGTTATATGAATACAAATTTAGCATTCTATATTCAAGCACATCAACAATAAAATCGGTAAAGTTTAGAAGCAATTATTGTATTTGAACAAATCTGGCGAGATTCAGTTATAAGGTCTTGTCTCTTAGATTTGTATTTATACAATTTTTTTTTTACATAATAACCCAATCTATGAGCTAAGGGCCATGGCCTATAAGGATGGCCGTGGTTCCCCCTGGTCCTCATTCCCTTTTGCCATCGAGCATTCAGAGGTATTGCAAAATGTGAACTTTACTGCTTATCATAATTTCTACCCGATAGCTCACAATTATAGTTTGTGTAGGCTGAAGCTGATATTACATGGGGAAAGCATACTCGAGTGATTTTGGATGTTGGGTGCGGTGTTGGCAGTTTTGGAGGTTACCTATTCGAAAGGGATGTTATTGCAATGTCTTTTGCGCCAAAAGACGAGCATGAAGCGCAAGTGCAATTCGCTCTTGAGAGAGGGATACCTGCCATATCTGCTGTCATGGGTTCTCAAAGGCTCCCATTCCCTAGTCGTGTCTTTGACCTCATACATTGTGCACGCTGTCGTGTACCTTGGCATATAGAAGGTTGATCTCTCACTTAACTTGGTTTAATTAGATTTATCATTAACATTGATTTTTTATTATTTAAATAATGGCTCAATTTTGCCAACTATTTTTCAGGTGGTAATTTGCTTTTGGAATTAAATAGGGTTCTACGGCCAGGGGGCTATTTTGTGTGGTCTGCCACTCCTGTGTACCAAAAGCTTGAAGAAGATGTCGAGATATGGAAAGGTAGGCTACCTATGTTATTGAGAAATGAATGACATAAATTTTTAGTAACTTACATCTTGTAATTTTCCTTCTAGAAATGTCCGCACTAACTAAGGCCATGTGTTGGGAGCTTGTGACTATCAACAAAGATGTGCTAAATCACGTTGGTGCTGCCTTTTACCGCAAACCCACTACCAACGAATGCTATGAACAAAGGGAGCAAAACCAACCTCCAATGTGCAAGGATGAAGATGATCCAAATGCTGCCTGGTAAAATCTCTATTATATTAGCAACTTGTCCTCGTATGAACAATAGTTTCCGTTTGACATATTTTATATATTTGATAATGATATATTTAAGAAGTAAAATACATCATAAGTTCATAGAATACCTAGATGTGAGACAATTCTCTGTAAGGAACCAAGAAAATAGCCTCGCAACTTTAGGAGAAGTAGTTCTAACCTTCATTTATCGAATGTGTTACACAGGTATGTACCTCTGCAGGCGTGCATGCACAAGGTGCCTGTCAACAAGGCCGAGAGAGGAGCCAAATGGCCAGAAGCTTGGCCTCGTAGATTGCAGAAAGCCCCATATTGGTTGAACAATTCGCAGACGGGGATCTATGGAAAACCAGCTTCTCAAGATTTTGCAGCAGACACTGAACGTTGGAAAAACGTCGTGGACGAGCTGAGTAACATTGGTATAAGTTGGTCTAACGTGAGAAATGTCATGGACATGCGAGCTGTTTATGGGGGGTATTTATTCAACTTAGACTATAACTACTATATACATTTTTATTTGATTATAATGTACTTAGTCTTTAACACTTAGCCATGTGTGTGCAGATTTGCAGCAGCTTTGAAGGATCTTCCTGTTTGGGTATTCAATGTTGTGAACGTAGATGCTCCAGATACACTTCCCATCATCTATGAGAGGGGTCTTTTTGGGATATATCACGACTGGTGTGAATCCTTCAGCACTTACCCGCGAACTTATGATCTTCTGCATGCAGATAATCTTTTCTCAAAGCTGAAGGAGAGGTATGGATGGAAGCAGTAATCCTTCAAACTTTTTCACTCATACTAGAGAAATTGCACCGCATTGATCCGTTTTTGTTAATTTGGCTCCACAGGTGCAAACTTGTTCCTGTTATGGCAGAGGTTGATAGAATACTCAGACCAGAAGGCAAATTGATTGTTCGTGATGAAGCTAACACCATTGGGGAAGTGGAGGCTTTGTTAAAATCTCTGCATTGGGAAATAATAGCCTCCAAAACAAAAGAGGGCATTCTCTGTGCAAGGAAAGGCAAATGGCGGCCGGATTCTGTTGCTTCGTCCTGATAAATTGGAGACAATTCAATAGTTGTTTAATTTAAGGTTTGTTTATAGACAAAGCGGCGTCGTGGTAATGGCATGGTTTTGGCCTCTCTTCCTACTAAGGCACAATAGTTGTCAGAGAAAAAATGGTCATATCAGTCTGATTGCCCGAGATACATATAACATACGACAGAGTTGGTGTCATACACCTATAGGCACATTTAGATTTATAGTTGTCAATATGTACTGTCTTGTTATTCTGTTCTATTTCTTAAATTCGACACAGATAAATTCCTTCTTCATTAGAGCCTTTTCGGTTTAATAGAATTGGTTCATAATGCATAGTTTGACCTTGGTTCCCTTCTTAGGCCTGTAGTTTCCCTCTTGACATTATTTTCTTTAGACCAAAAAGTACTAGTCCCCGGCTCGAGCATCAGCTTTGCCATATGAGCCACACATCCTGGTTAGAGCCTGGCATCTTAAGTTTATTCCTGATATTGAGTTGCTATGTCATGGTAGATTTTAATTATTTATTTTGAACCAATCTTTCAGCAAGAAGTATGTTGAAATTCATGTATCTTTTTGATTATTAGAGCTCAACAAGTACAGAGTTCTATCTTTCCCACAGAATCACCTTTCAAATAAATATGAATTAAGTTCCATTGGATTATAAGCAGAATGACATTTTGCTGTTCTTACAGGGAAAATGTCGCCTAATGAATCCCCAGAAATTTTCAAAATGCATCAAAACAATTTCCATTTTTTTTTCCTGCTAGAAACTTAGTTATGCCAAGAAAAACATCAGTTCCCCAAGTACTGAGAAGTGGCAGATACCCGTGTTCCTCAGTTTCTTCTAGTATGCCATCAACTTGAACTGAGAAGTTTCTGCAATTCACCACTGTGGACAGAAGCTCTGAGATCTGTAATGCCAAAACAGCAAAACAAAGGAATGAGAAACATAAAGAGGATTAATTGCATGCCTACATAATAACAGATAGATAGGTTATGATAACCCCATAAAAGCAATAAAGCTAAGAACTAACCATCTGATCCACCAATATGCTTGCCATTCACAAATACTTGCGGGACTGTGCTTCTACCTATCAGGTCAAGAAGCACACTCTGAATTTGATACCCATCATCTACATGAACAAAATAAAAATAAATAAGTTTGATTGAAACCATAACGGCATTTAACCATGTAGAGAGACATTCGGGAGAGAGATGAAAACCTCGGAGATCCAACTCCACCACAAAAGGTTGCTCGTTCAATTCAGCAAAGATGCGTTTGGAACGCAAACAATACCTACCAACATGAAATTGAAATTAACATTGCAGCTATCA
>QANU01043803.1:693781-731442 GCA_003254905.1 Nissolia schottii
CCTGTAAAAATTTGAAGTTTGGTTTTAGTCTCTGTGGATGGCTGGAGTAACTGTGATGACGTGGCTGTTAACGATGCTGAGGCATAATCATGAATTAAAAATTCTAACCCATGACCCGACCCGGTTACTTTTAAAATTAAAAAAAAAATTTATGGTTCTCTCTACCCATGGCACACCCGCCCTCCTCTCCGCCCATGGCACACCCACCCTAACCGTTGTCGTCGCTGCCGCCACCACCTCCTCCTCTCTTCCCACTTCCTCCACCTCTCTCTTCCTCTTCCTCTTCCTCAACCTCACTTTCTCCTCTTCTCTCTTCTTCCTCTCATCTCAAACTCAAAGCCTCTCAACACACCACCAACAACAACGCTTACGAGCTCTGCTTTCGTCACATCCATCCCGGGACGGTACACGCTCGTCTCAGAGCAGAACGCGGCGAAGTCGGAATCGCTCATCGGAGCTAAGGAGTTCTAGAACGCGTCGAACATTCTCCGGTCGTCGCGGTTCAGCGCGAGCAGGGAGCTGAAGGGGATTTGGTGCGCCGGATCGCCGTTGCCGAGGAAGAGGAAGCTCTGGTCGGCACGCTGGATCTTGAGGCCGTCGAATCCTGCGAGGGAGGTGTCGGTGGGTCTCGGTGGAGCATGGCCACACGAGCACGACAGCCACGCGAGAAGACGACGACGAGCACGACAGCCACTCTAGATGACGACGGCGAGCACGCACTCGAGCCAACGAGCAAAGAGAAGAGAGCAGCCCCCTGCGGCAACGACGGCGTGTGGGAGACGATGCGGTGTGCGGTGGGGGGATGGGGAGGTCGTAGTCGTGGCCTTCGAATGTATGCAGATTGATTTGGGGATTTGGGGGGGATTAGGTTTGCAATTTTGGGTTTTAATTTTTTTTAAACGGTCGGGTCAGGTTTGGGTTGGACCCAAAAAATGGGCTCCGCCATATGGAGGAGGGTCCACGTGTGATGCCCCGTCAGCGACGTCAAGTGACACGTCAGCACCGTCACTCTCCCACTGTCAATAGGAACCAAAATCAAATTTTCATATTTTACAAGGACTAAAACTGACAATAAAGGACTAAAACCAAACTTTTTCATATTACAGGAACTAAAAACTTAATTAACCCACAAAAGTATGTGACCACAACGTGAACATTCACTAAAAGCGCACTGCAAGTTTGTAATATCAAACAAGAATAAAACAAACCTAAAAGAAAAAGGAAAATTGCAGGGAATGCATCTGGTGAACAAGAAGGGACAACAAACAAATGAGACATAACTCATCAAAGGGTGGGTGTGGACCAATGGCCTTTTAGACCAAGCCCCATCTGTGTTATACAAATTGCTACCTGCAGTTCGGTGTTGCTCTTTGATAGGCTTATTTCCAAGTATTGGTCTCTCTAATGAGAAATTCTTTTGTCCATCTCTATAAAAGATTTGAAATCTTATTAAAAATTCCTATACTTATATATTTTTTGTTCGCGGTAAAGTTATTATTTAATATTTTATACTCTCACATGGTTGAGTCAAATCCTGTTGAAAGTTCAGAGCGTTTACTTTATGTACATGGTGGAGAAAGTCCGCAAAGGAGGCCAATGGGGCCTGATTGGAGGACATGCCTTCAAGTCTGCCCCTGTGGTCCATCTGAAAATAAATAAATAAATAATTGATAACGCTTTGTTATATATCCCTCCCTATAAAATGAAAATATCAATTAGATTTGACAACTAGTGAAATCATTAGTAACATTAACACACAGTGACACGAGTAATGCCATCCCTACCCCCATGTATAATTGAAGTGGATTAAGGAGACTTGTAAAATGCTAAAACCAGCCACTAAAATAATAATAATAATAAGGGGAAAAAAAACGAAGATACCAAGTAGCTGCAGAGCCACAAAGCAAAGCAGATGAAGGGCAATTCACAAATTCTATTGCACAGTTTAGTCAAATAACAGAGAAGCTTCCCTTCACCACACAAGGAGGAGGAAGTGGCACCCAAATCCTCAACCTGCAAGAGACCAAAGTGTCCTCTGTTCTTCAGCCATCAACCAGAAACAGCAAGAGACAATTCCTATGGCCGAAGTTGCGGTGTCAATCGTGGTAGAAAAGCTATCGGAACTGCTTATGGAGCAAGCAATGAACACGGTTTCACAGCTGGCAGGGGTGAGGGAGCAAGCGGAGAGGCTAAAGAACGAGCTAGGATGGATGCAGTGCTTCCTGAGGGATGCAGACGCAAAGCAAGAAGGCAACGAGCGCGTGCGCATGTGGGTCTCAGAGATCAGGGACGTGGCCTTCGAAGCAGAGGAGCTCATAGAGACACACGTGTACAAAGCAACCATGCAGTGCAACGTGGACAAGGTGTTAGAGCCCCTGCACCTCTACAAGGCCGGGAGAAGGATCGAGAAGATCATGACCAAGATCAAGGAAATCTCCAAAAGGCGCGAGGCCTACGGCGTCCAAGACGAATCACGCGAGGGAGGAGGCAGCAGCAGGAGAGAGAGCGAGAGCTTGAGGCACTGGAGGCAGCCGTCTCCATACTCAGAAGAAGAGTATGTAATCGAGCTTGAAGATGACATTGGCATGCTGCTTTCACAGCTTCTTGCCGCGGAGCCCACGCAACACGTGGTTTCCATAGTTGGCATGGGTGGTTTAGGGAAAACCACCTTGGCCAAGAAGCTTTACAATCACGGCGATGTCGTGAACCACTTTGAATGCAAAGCTTGGGTATATGTGTCCAAGGAGTGCAGAAGAAGGGACGTTCTGCAAGGGGTTCTGAGAGATGTTGATGCTTTAACCAGAGAAGAAATTGACAGGCTCGAGAAATTGCCGGAGGAAGAATTGGTGAACAAGCTCAGGAGCGTGTTGGATGAGAAGAGGTACTTGGTCGTGCTTGATGACATTTGGGGGATGGAGGTTTGGGATGGTTTGAAATCTGCGTTTCCCAAGAGGAAGATGGGGAGCAAGATACTGCTGACCACTAGGAACTGGGAAGTTGCGTTGCACGCCGATGCTGGCAGCAACCCTCATCAGCTGAGGACGCTGACGGAAGAGGAAAGTTTCAGGCTGCTGTGCAACAAGGCGTTCGCCGGAGGAGGAGGCGCGAGTAGCGGTGTCCCGCCTGAGTTGGAGAGCCTTGCAAGGGAGATTGTGGTGAAATGCGGCGGCCTGCCTTTGGCTGTGGTGGTGGTTGGTGGATTGCTGTCTAGGAAGCTCAAGTTGAGTGGGGAATGGGCTAGAGTTCTGCAGAACATCAACTGGCACCTGCTGCAAGAGCAAGAGAGGATAGCCAGGATCTTGGCACTCAGCTACAATGATTTGCCCTCTCACATGAAGTCATGCTTTCTGTATCTGGGTCTTTTTCCGGAAGGCATCAACATTAAGACAAAGAAACTGACCAGGCTATGGGTTGCTGAAGGCTTTTTGCCTCAGGAAGGCGAAGAAACCCCGGAAGGCGTTGCTCAGAAGTACTTGAATGAGTTGATTGGCAGGTGCATGATTCAAGTGGGAGCCGTGAGCTCATTAGGCAGAGTCAAGACGATCCGCATCCACGATCTTCTTAGGGATCTTTCCGTATCTAAAGGGGAAAAGGAATATTTTCTCAGGATAATTCACGGCAGCATGCCAGGCTCATCCACATCCCCCCCACAGCTGACTAAATCCCGGCGGCTTTCCATACATTCTTGCGACGACCGGTATGACTTCTTGAAACACAATGCCGATCACTCCCGTTCCCTCTTGTTCTTCAATAGAGAATATAATGATATAGTGGGGAAGATCTGGTTTCGTTTGAATTTCCTGCAACGACAGAAATTGAACTTCATCTACAAGAAATTCAAGCTACTCAGGGTGTTAGAATTAGATGGCGTTAGGGTAGTTAGCCTTCCAAGCACAATAGGGGACTTGGTTCAGCTAAGGTATCTAGGACTGAGGAAGACTAACCTAGAGGGAAAACTTCCACCTTCCCTTGGAAACTTGCAGAACCTACAAACACTTGATTTAAGGTACTGTTGTTTTCTTAAGAGAATACCAAATGTGATTTGGAAGATGGTGAACTTGAGACATCTGCTCCTGTATACTCCATTTGATTCTCCAGACAGTGGCCATCTAAGATTGGATACACTAACCAATCTACAAACCCTACCTTACATTGAGGCTGGAAAGTGGATAGATGATGGCGCTTTAGCCAAAATGAGCAATCTTAGGCAGCTGGGGACGTATGAGTTACCAGGAAAATTGGTGAATTCTGTGCTCTCCACCATACAAGGATTGCGCAACCTTTATTCGCTGTCGCTATCACTCCTGTCTGAAGAGGACGAGTTTCCAATCTTTAGGCAGCTGTCTCAGTGCACTCATCTTGAGAAGCTCTCTTTGAATGGAAGGATCAAGAAGCTACCTGATCCGCATGAGTTCCCACCAAACCTCTTGAAACTAACTCTGCATAACTCCCACCTGCAGAAGGAGTCCATCGCCAAACTCGAGAGGCTGCCCAACCTTAAGGTGCTCATTTTGGGCAAAGGGGCATACAATGCGAGGGACTTGACCTTCAATGCTGAAGGGTTTCCGCAGCTGCGAATTTTGCGGCTTATTCAGTTGAAAGAACTGGAGGAATGGACGGTTGAGGCAAGGGCCTTGCCAAGGCTTGAGCACTTGGTTATCGATCGCTGCGAAAAGCTGAGAAGGATTCCAGAAGGGCTCAAGGTATGCACTTCCCTGAAGAAGTTAAAAATTATAGGAATGCCAGTAGAATTCGAACATAGACTTCGAACTAAAGATTTGCTCGAGTTCAAACACACTCCAGCAATTGAATCTACTACAGACATTTTGGCAATCGGTAAGTAAGCTAATTCAATCAAGATTTGATATAAACAATATAGTACATATAAGAAACTCACTTTAATTGCTGCATTTCATATTGTAGATTAACTGTCAGTACATAATCGGTGGGCGTGCACAAACCTTCTCATCCGTGGAATTGGAACATTTTCAAGTTCTGGCATTCCACTGTTCAGCATGCGCACTTCAGTTTATTGGAGATGACTTGCTGTAACTTAAAGTGGTTGTTAGTGATTCCGGCATTCCATTGTTCAGTTTTTAACTTGTTTGAGATTATGTTCTTCTTCAATCTCCACAGAGACTGGAAACCATTTTGCAGAATTTGCTAGAGTTATTTGCCATCAACACCGGCTACTAAAGAGTGGTGCTGATGCACCTTGTGGTCTTAACGACGAGGATCATAGGTGTGATATACTGTAATGATTTTGTAATGAATTTTTTAGTTTAGTTATAACTCACAAATGTAGTTACATAGTATTTCATAATTGAGTACGGCTAAAATCAACCTCAAAAATTATCTTTAAATTATAAAGAGGATTTTGATTTTATTTTTAAGCAACGTGAGAGTCTGTTACATCTCTCTCACGCCTAGGTCTAGACATCTAGTGCATGAAGTTTCGTGATCTTTTAATTATAAAGACTCGGATACCATATTAAGAATTATTTATCACAAAAGTTTAATTTCATTAGTAGAGACAATGAAATGATTTTACGTGTAAATAACTGCATAATCTTATAATTAAATAATTTTTGTTGAGGTATTACACAAATAAAATGTGGAATTAAATAAAAGTTTTTAGATATAGCATGATACAGAAGTATTTAACCACTGAGGAGTGTGGCTACAAAAGTATTCCTTTATAAAGGTATGAGAACCAACACATATTTCATCAAACACGCACAATAACGCTATCAAAACGCCGCAGTTTATGTTCAAGACACTCTGCAAGACTGCCAATGAGAAGATTTAAATGTTGATAAACAAAGGAACAATAAATAAACTCTAGGTGCAAATTCACAATGATGTAACTTGATCAATTGTTAATCTTTCTGCAATGCTTTCTGATCTCTCCCTTTGATCCTGTTAAAGGAGTAATGTTCCCCATCTTAACCATGGACTTGGCAAATTGTTCAAAGAAGAGGCCGTTGCTCTCGGCATACTTGTTCACCAAATCTGCAGACTCTTTGTTCTTGGTCAAGAGAACTTCATCAGAACTTAACAAGCCCTTGTTAGCCAGCAAGTTCTTGAAGTAGTTGTTGTCAAATGTTGCTGGGCTGACAAAGTCTAGGACAAACAGGTTCTGGTCACCGCCGGATCTCGGGCACCCGTTGCGCAACTGAGCAGCATAGAATTGGTCAAGAGTGAAGTCTGCCTTGCCATTGCCAGTTTGGTTGTAGAGTCTTTGCCTGAAGCTGGTGCACCTGGAATCCCCTATAGTGTGGCTTCCTGTTACAATTACACAAAAAATTGTTTATACCTGAAAGCACGGATGCTGCTATGGTATAACAGAAAATTGAGAAGGAATATGTCAGTGGATGAACATGTAATTAATTAAAATTGGTCCACCATATAGTATAGCTGCCTTTCAGAGACTATATTCATAAACCAAGCATGCTCTGAACAGCGTTTGGTTCTATTCCAGACACAGACATTGAGGATAGAGATATGTTACGAGAAGGGAACAAAAACAAAAAAACTTAAAAATTGTTGTGCCTCAGTTTAGGTGCATCTCTTCTGTCCTTGTGTCTTTGCTCTTTTTGTGTTGGGACATGAACTAAGCCCTAGCAAAGGGAAAGAAAAATAGAAAAGAAAACACACAAAAAGACAAGGTACTAGAGGTCTACCGGATAGAGCAACTAGATCAACAATGTCAAGCCCCTTAAGCTTGAACTTAGTTAGGATGGTTTCAAATGTGTTGTTGGGGGCAGGGATGTTGTTGTTTGAGCCACTTAGGCTTGCACCAAGAGAGTCCCTTCTTCCTAAAGGTACATCCCAGCTTGGTCCACCAGTCTGCATATAAAAAGGGATGATAAATTAAACTAAACATAAGGGTACCGAAGTGCAAAACAAAAAGGAGATACTCACAAGAACAGTTGAATCTCTGGCAGCTAGAGCCAAAATGTCAGCACAAGACACTGTCTGAGGGCATTCTTTCTCTAGTGCTGATTTAATCTCATCAATGACTTCGAATCCTCGAGCCGAGTTCCGGTTGGGATTCGACCTCTTCTCGCTGATAATGGTTCCACTGCTATCTAGCAACACTGATCCATCACAGCCCTGCCAACATAAACTAAGTCATTCATCTGAACAACATAATATTCTACAACTTTGTTCACCAATAAGACTAAACAACATAAAGATATTTATGACATTACTATAAAATTTTCTATTTTGGTTTAAATCACTTAAATTGTTGGCTTCTTGTCATGTTATATGCAGAGACCTTGACAAAGCAGTCATGGAAATGTAATCTCAGCAGTGAAGCAGCCATGCGAGTTTCCTTCAAGACGGCCTTAGAGACTATGGACTTGACAATCTCCTGAGCTCTGGGGCATGAATTGTCGTAAAATTGCGGGTAGAGGTATCCCCCTACTTTCTTGTGGCAGTGGCAGAAAGGAGCAAAGGCTAGTAGAGAAAGAAGCAGGAGAAAATTGATAGAATTGCCCATAGTTTTGTTCCTTTCAAAATCACTACTACACAGAACACAAGTTATAGTCTTACAGATAAAGCAGTAAAAAGGAGGTTTTCAAACCTTGATTGGATGAACACTATGATGGGGAAATGGTATTTATAGAGAAGAACTTGTCACAAAAAGTAGTAGGAGATAAAGAAGTTGGAGTTGGTAGTTGCTAACTAAAGTTTTCAAATCCATACAAGAGGACATTGGAGTTGTTAGCTATTATTACTCAGTAAAATCAAATCGCCCCAAGTTATAACTCTAAGAAAATAACCTCCTCTAGTCTAATGCTCTAATCTAAATGCAACTAGTGCAGAGAAGCATAAAGCAAAAAAGTGCTTTAACATAAAAAAAGGCCTATTGGCCATTGTCCCTTCAGCATAGTTATGGTATTCTTGCATCGAAAGTTATGTATTACCATTGGTCATTTAATTTAAGACCCGCATCAATTCCTTTCTTTTGGTATTTCTCAAGCACTATCTTTTGCTTTTCATTAGACAAAACAATGATTGAGCCTAATTACACTTTGACATGTACATTATAATTATTTTCAATATACATGTGCTTCACTTGTACATTTTAATTAGTACAATCTTAAGGCCAAAGACTACTTGTTTTTTCAATCATCCAACCCAACCCAACCCAACTCAATTACAGTTCTAATCCATCACTTGCATTACAGTTTAAATAATTATTAGAGGGAGTAATTTAAAGTGGCTTCACCTGTTCAGTTGACTTCATCTTAGCCCTTCAAATTATTAAGTTTCCTACCAAAAACTCTATATGCAATGTGAGAAGGATACAAAAGCCAGCTATAACCATTGCCTTAGGTTGATATGTTGAATATTTCAAAAGCACTTCTTCCTTATCTTTCCTTTGATTCAGATCTCTTTTTTCCACATTTTTTTTAATTGGACAAAGGTTTACTCGGTTAGATTAAAAAAGGAGAGAATAACTTTAACACGGTGGATAACATTATAATAACCGTTTCCACGTTACTATTCTTATGCTCCTTTTTCTTTGATCATCTTAAAGAGGTTGCTGTCTGCGATGGAATGACTTTTTGACTTCAAAACCTGTGACAACATGAAATTTAAGCTTGCGTAACTTCATATAGGTGGCATGGTATTCAATAAAGTTGTTGACAAGGGCTAGCACAAAATAATATTGTTACATAATTTCATGATGCAAAATGTGATGAAGGGACATATATGATTGGATAAGGGATACTTACTCCACTGCACGCTCATACAGTCATAAATCTTAAACTAAAGTTGTCTTCTTTTGGTTTAGCATTATATGATTAGGAAGCTTAGCCTTACTTTCATATTTTCTTTTTTATTTTTGGATATATGGTTATATGCTTAACTTTGATTCTAGGGAAAACATCAAAACCAAATAGCCTTGGACTGTAGGTAATTGAGCTACTTAAAAAAATGGGAATCACTTTACTTCTTTTTTCTTTCTTTCTTGTATTTGTTGTTTTTTTTAAAAAAAAGATAAGATAACATTATGTTGTAGCACGTGACAAGTTAAAGCTATGAAAATCACTGATTTTACATGTAAATTCCATGCAACATTATTCAAAGAAGAACCGATAAAATAAAGCAAAGTTGCATGCTCATAAGTTTCCTCATCTCTCTTAATAATGCTGTCAATGCGCGTATGCTTTACTTTTAAGCACCCCACCATGACAATAGTATCATACTATCACATGAATGCAAGGTTGGATTAGATAGTTGTAACTAGTTTACCAACGGCATTTCTTCTTTGATACACTTGACTGAGTACATCCAACTTTTTTATTTTATTTTTTATCCCAGACGTGAGGCCTTAAAATCCCCACAATTTTTTTAAACGGAGGGAATTTCCCACAAATTGAAGGTACAATCCCGTAGAGTACAGGAGAAACCTCCTTCTTCCTATCTAGAATAAGAACAAGGGAATGCTCTCGTATACGAGCTACAAGAATTTCAGACTCTACATTTTCTCACTATTTCGTTGGTGGAAGCTGTTGCGTGTTCTCCAATTATCAGCCGTTCAATGTGTACTGGCCATTTGAGAGGATTAGACCAAAAGATTAGCTCAAATTGAGTGAATTTTAAGTTCATGTTGTGGTAGTTTCCTGAAACAAAGTTGGAAAAGATGCTGTTGATTTTGCAAAATAATAATATTGATGATGACAAACATTGTATGAACATTCTAATATGTGTGTTAGCGTTTCAAGATAAATTAAATTTATTATCAAAATCATTCCTTCCTTACTCAAGTTAATTGCTACAATATCACAAAGAAAATAAAAGAAAGAAAGGAACTATGGACAGCAATTTCGGAGAGCATTTATGGCTGAAATTTGTCAGCAAAGATTGGATTGACAAGATGAGACAAATAAAAGGAAGTCTCCATACATTGACAAAAATAAAAGGATTTGGGAAAAAGATTGAAGAAATAAATTTGGAAAAATGAAGAGATTGAAAAACGTAATTCAAGGAAAAAGTGGTCAACACATTTTGAAAAAGGAAGAAAGAGAAACAAATCAAAAGTTATCAAAGTACACACTTCCTTCAAGAAACAAAAAAGGCTATAATATAGCCATGAACAAGTGAAGAATAGGACAAGGAAATGGAAAGCAATTCTTTTATAATAAAAGAAAGAAAGAATCACGTGAAGTAACACACCAAAAAGAAAGGCTGGACGTGATGGATACAATAAAAAAATAGGAAAGCAAAAGTCATGGTACAAAGAAACTCTCCTTGCAAACGGTCTGGATACAAAGTAATGGAAAGCAATATTTTTATTTAAAGAAAGAAAGAAGACCACGTGAAGCTCAGCAAAAAGGAAAGCTTCAAGTGATGGATGCAAGAAGAAGTGGAAAGCCCAAATCATGAAATAAAGAAGTCAGCTTCCAACGGTTACAGGAGCTTAAAAAAAACGTGAAATATACAAGAAAATGGAAAGCAAAATTTATGGATCAAGAGTCTCTCCTTGCAACGGTCAAGAGAGAACATCAAGCTGACTGAAGACAAAATAAGAAAGCACAAGAGTTATGGCAACAAGGAATCATGGAAGATAGAATGGCACGAACAGAGGAGCGATTCTTGAGCCTTAATACTCGAAAGACAAGCATAAAAGAGTGAGCTCTCATCACTAAGAAAGTAAGAAACTAGAGCCAAAAAGCCATTCGTGATATTTTCTCCCAAAAGCTTCACTTACCTCTCAGTCTCTGATTATTCTGGTTTATACCTTGGTTTGAAATCGTTAAGTGTCTTCATTGTTTGGAAAAT
Organism: Nissolia schottii; assembly: GCA_003254905.1. Classification (NCBI taxonomy): domain Eukaryota; kingdom Viridiplantae; phylum Streptophyta; class Magnoliopsida; order Fabales; family Fabaceae; genus Nissolia; species Nissolia schottii. The sequence goes on from QANU01043803.1 coordinate 704,582, forward strand.
ATTTTTTGAGAATTCTTTTAGTGAGCAACAGAGAGCTTGAGAGAAAGGTTTTGCTTCAAGTTTCTGTTTTGGTTTGAAAAATTCCTGAGTGAAAGGAATTATTGGTTTGTCTTTGTACTTGAAATTGGTGTGAAATAAAATTGATTTTGGCGTTTGAAGAACTAGACGTAGATTCCCGTTAAGGAATCGAACCAGTATAAATCTCTGTGTGAATTTTCTTTCCCTTCTATCTTTTACATACTCTGCTCTTAAAATTATTCAGTTTTTATTTTTGAGAAATTAAGTTTTTTTTTGAAAACTTGTCTCCCAAAAAGCTAGGAGATATCTCATGAAATTTTAAGAGACAAATTTTAAAAGAACAGAATTTTTTTTAAAACCCTTACTTAGATTCAATCCCCCTTCTCTAAGCCACACAAAATCATCAGATGCGTAGAATTTGTGGAGGCAGAGAAGAGTAAAGTATGTGTAGAGATAAAAATGAAATAACGTTGACACACAAAAAACGGCTCTTTGTAATTAGACACCAGCTCTCTTCAATGCATATATTCAACTGCTATCTATGTGAAAGAAAAAAATATAATAAGAATGGACAAGTATCACCATTTTATTGGTTGGGATCAAAGAAGGATCGACCCTAAGTGAACTAGGACACGTACCACTTCGGCCCCAATATTTTAATCCCTGCTTGTAGCTCTAACTAGTCCCTTCACCTGGATTTTGCCTCTCATTATAAGTGCTCTTAATCTCGTTGTTGGGAACTAAAATGAAGGCCAAAATGATTTCTAGAATGAAACTTATTTTATTTTAAAAAATTGATACCAACAAGAACAGGGTAACTTTTAAAACAACCCCATACTAATATGTTTTTTTAATAACATTTAATATATAATTAAAAAACATTATATTAAGCATTAGTTCCTTTTTTCGTTTTGTAATCTGAAGCATAAAAAAAACCATTAATTTTAATTTGTGGTGTTTGAAAAATATATAAAAAGAAAAAAAAATTAAGAAATGATAATGTTAACGTAACTTTTCTTATTTAAGAAGCAAATATTTGGAATTTTGCTTCCAATCATAGTTATATAACCCGATTCGGTTTTAGAATCTAGTGACCTGACTGATTATCTTATTGGATTAGTCATGTTCTAAACTCAGTGTGACTCGGCTAATTTTCATAAAATTTGGTGACCCAGCCAGGTTTAGAAGACCTGGTTGGGTCATGCTTGTTTTTTTTTTTTTGTTTGTAAAAAACGATTTCGTTTTAATAAAAAAAAGTAAAGAAAAATAGAAAAGACGCTCAACGATCACCTTACTTAAGTTATTTTTTAATCATCAATATAAAAATGTGTTTGTTTTATTTTGACTATAGATGTCTTCGGATTAAACACTTTGATCAGAAGTTTTATTATCCCAAGTTCCATTAATTAATCAAGATTTACTTAATGTATGAGACAATGAACCTAAATATGACCCATGACTCCTTTGGCTTAATCAGTATGTGTATTGTTGTTGTTATGTATTTGTTATTGTGTATAGAATTAAACTTGTCATTTCATTTGTGATTTAAAATCTTAAACTTGTATTAATTATTTATGGTATGAGATTTAAAATTTAAAATTTAAACATTATTTATATATTTTAAGTCATTTTATATTATCACGAATGTTTAAATAAATAGACATTATTTATTTAATTTTTTTAGGTTATGTATTTTTTTTATTATTATTTTATTTACAACTAAAAACTCACGGGTTAAAATCAATAACTCAGTGAGCCAATGGATATTCAGGTCAAGTAAGGAGCCATGGTTAATAATTATGCTTTCAATACGATTTCTTAAGGTCACCCGATGCAACGGATAGTTTACCACTTCAAGAAACCTCTCTCCTCGCGCCTTCTCTGCTTCTCAAAACCCTAAAATCCCCCAAATCACCACCCTCTTTTTGCGACCACCCAGCAACAGCAGAGCAGCACCTGGTTTGTGCCACATGTAGAAGCTTTCCTCTGTGTTATGTTTTCCATTTTGCCTGAGATTCTTTCTGATTTTATTGAAGCTTATTCGCTGATATGAAATTCCAGAGACAATGCTCTGCTTGTGTTGTTAATCTGATAATTATTGGCTCCGGCTGTGTAGGCTGTGATTCTTGTTTGTTTGCTTGTGCTATTTTCTTAATTTTGGTATTTGAGATTAACACTCTATAAGTCTTAGATTAACTGCTTGAGAGGACGATCCTTGTAGGTTCAATGGCTAAAAATTTGATGAACTCAACCATCGTTGAAGGACATTCTCTCAAAAGGCCACCATACTTTGATGGAAGAGACTACACTTACTGGAAGGAGCGGATGAAGGTGTTCGTTCAATCTACAGACTACAAGCTTTGGCTCGTCATCAAGAATGGACCCAACATTCCAAAGAAGGTAGTTAATGGCAAAGAGGTGGAGAAATTTGAAGAGGAGTTCAACGATCAAGATATGAAGAAGATGGAACAAAATGCCAAGGCAATGAACATCTTATATTGTGGCTTGAACCCGGACGATTGTTTGAAAATCTCAAGGTGCCAAACAGCCAAGCAAATGTGGGATAAACTACCAGTTACCTATGAAGATACTCTTCAAGTCAAAGAAGCAAAGATTAACATGCTGGTACATGAGTATGAGTTATTCCACATGGAAGAGGAGGAAAATGTTGAAGAGATGTTTAAGAGGTTCTTGAGCATAATCGACAGACTTAAATTTCTTGGGAAGGTATATCCGGATAGAGACTTGCTAGACAAAATTTTAGGAAGCCTCACTCTTGAGTGGGAACCAAAGGTGACTGCAACCATAGCAGGGCCACACTACAATTCCATGTCCTATGATGATTTAAGAGGAAGACTCATAGCCCATGAATTAACATTTCTTAACAGATTTGGCGATGATGAAAATAGGGAAAAGAAACTGAAGGCCACCACAAGTTCCTATCAAGAGAAAAAATATGATGGAGGAGCTCACATGAGTAGAGAAGAAGAGATAGCCCTCCTAGTCAAAAGACTTTATGATCTCGCCAAGAAAAAGTAAGTACATCTCTCTACTTCATCTATTTTACTTTTCTTCATTACTTGTGTTCTAATTGTTTTCAAAATTATTCTGAATTTTACTATTTAATATCAAAGCAATTCATCATCAAAATCATATACTCAACATTATCCAAAAATCGTGTAGCATTTTAAAATAATGTTTTCGAGTAAATTATAAATCTATAGCTTGTTTGGTTGCCTCAAAAATGGTGTTTTATGGCTTGTTGAGGCAATCTTTTCAAAAGGAACACATTCTCCTTATATTATAAGGGGGTGTGCATTGCCTGCAATCTAAGACAAAAACCAATTATCATGGATAAGTGAAATTGCGAAGAATTTTTTTTTTTTTTTTTATGCAAGATTGAGCTGTTGGAACTAGAAAACCCTCTCCCATCTGCCTCATCCAGCTTTTTAATCTTCTTTTCGGGAGTACCACTAAATTATCACTGTATTTAAACCTTGCTAAGATAAAAGGCCTAGCAATTGCTATTGGCTGAAAGAATATGACGTAAGAGCTAAGGCAAAGCCTCCGTGCTCTGAAGGTAGTAAATAATTGTTCTTAAGTCACATTAATTTGGACTTATCTTCACCGTCATGAATTGCAGATCGCAACGTTGAAGAGGATTACCGAGAAAAGAAGCAGCAGCTGATCTTTTGGGAGTTGGATTCTCATACATTTAATTAAACATACTCTATAATTTTGCACTAGGTAAATAGGATTGGCTTTGCATGCAATGCGCATAGCCTTATATACATATTGAGCAAGCCCTATCCTATTAGAGGCCAAAACTTGATTAGCATAATTCATATATTGAGCATATCCTCTTGTTGTTTTGTACATTTTTGTGGTTCACATGTTGAACATTTATGTAAGAGGGCATTTGGGAAGTATCCTGAGAGACGACATAGTGAAATGTTGGTTCTCTGCTAATCTCTGGGACCATGTTTGGTCACACACAATTTCGCACTCAAAAGAAGAACTGCATTACAAAAGCAAAGCTTTATATAAGAAAGAATTCAATAATCAAATAACTGCGTAGCAAAGTTTAGGTTTATTGGTTGTTAAACGTACCAACTTCTTCTTCTTCTTTTTCTTTTTCTCAATATAAGCCGAAAGCTCCTCTTGCTTAGTAAGTGAGTCCTCCAATTTCTGACAAAGCAGAACCATTAACATTGATCAGAAACACAAAGCTTTTTTAATCTTGACAGTAATTTTGATATACTATCAGTTCAAAGTATAGTTAAAACATATTCAATGATTAGATGGCTATGTAGACATAGTAGTTGATTCAGTTTCATCTCCTTAAGGTTCCATGACATGTATGAATCAATGTGTTTACCTTCTTGGTGGACAAAAGTCGTTGCTCCAAGACATTAGCGCGGTTCACAGCAGTATTCAGCATTTCCTCCTTCTCAGGTGGCATGGCAGCAGGCTGTTGTTTCATGTTGACCATTTTGTCCTCCAACTCAGCCATGCGCTGCATCACAGTCATAAACTCTGCAGGAGAGAGGGCACTGTGAAGATCAGCCAATTGTTCAGAAGGGACCTCCCCATTATATTCTTGATCATCATGATCATGATCAGCGTCATGATCTTGATAATCACGAATAACAGTTTTTGAGTGGTAGTTGACATCAGTGACAGTGAGCTTCTTGGGCATGTTATGTGTTATCCTGACCATGGTGAAGATTCCCATAACAAAGGCCATCAGGCCATTGAAAATCTGGTAATTTTCAGGATGAATCTTGCTCATATCAGCCATGGCAGGGCAATCTGCTCCATCTAAATACGAGTTGAACGTGTACTTCAGAATACTAATGGGAAGGTCACTTGGCATCGACACAACACAACTAAACTTTAAACATATTTAAATCACAAACTTGAAAACAAAATTGGCATGCTTATTGCAAAAAGCAGATTTGGCATAGAAAAATGTCACAACTCATAAGAAATGAAATTCTATCCACCTGTGTACCTTTTGATGGTTCATCTGGTTCAACCTTTATTGTAACAGCTTTTGATACTGCTTTGGTAGCAATTTCATCAACTTTCTTTGTAACAGGTATATCAGCTGCCGGGATAAAGTCCTCCTCTTGCTTGGACGATTTAATCTTAGGGGCCTGTAGGTGTTAGGTTTTCATAAAGTTAGAAATAACAACTGGCACAGAAGAAAAAAAACGTGAGGATGATTGTTGACAGTGGAGTTCAATTGGCCTACAAACACAAGGATCTATGTGTCGTAAGATCTCCCTATAATGATGTCTATTCTTAACATGATTAAGAATGATATTAGCATACCTCTTCAATAACTTCCACAACAGGAGAAAGTTTTGCCAAGAGATTTGCCTCGAACTTGGAGGACTTGTTTCCCTCCTAATCATGCTCATTAGTTAGTTCAAAAGTTCATTGATGACTGAAAGCACTAAGAGTTAGTAATAGAAGATTAAAATGGTTTTGAACAACTCTAGCTTTTGCAGAGGCACAGCACAACCAAAATGGAATAAGCTATCTCACCTCAGAAATTGTTTTCTCTTCCACAGCATCAGAATCACCTTTCTTTGAACATTTGTGATCACCATTTTGAACCATCTGCCATTCCAAAATACATTAAAGTTTAGGAATTCACCACACGAGACATTATTACAGGCTGAAATCATAAATAATGAAGGGGGAAAAGAGGTAAAAGCAAAAAGAATTTGCAGGGCCACCTTCATTATTTCTGGATCATTCCATGGTCCCTTATCAGAACGCATGCAACCTCCTTCGCCAGGACAGGCACAAGTACCTCCTAAAAACTCAGGCAATTGACTGGCAAAGCAAAACCATTCTTCTCAGTAATTTTTATTCAATGTTATATAGGAAAACATAATGAAACTGCACAGTGAAAGAGAAGGATCCAAAATGTGTTTTGAAATAAGGAAAACCTGATACTGCAAATATTCATTTCAATCCTATTCATGAGCTCACCTTGCATCAATCACTTCAAGCAATTTGGTGTCATACTTGTTGCCAAGAACCTGGTAAATTATAAGTTTCAGTGGCATGATTCTATGTTCCTGATAAAACAAGAAGATTTAAGGTAAGGTATTTATGCTCACATGGATTTTTGCTGTGGTCTTAGGGTCAAGGAAGGATTTCACAGTGTTCCACAGGATTCTGAATCCGGAACCTGCGTTGATGATGAACATGCGGCTCAAGGTCTGCAGTGAAGCAACCAAATTTCATGATATTACTCAGTAAGTCAGTAATCCACCATATATATTCACAACAGAAACTTGTTTCCCATGATTGTATAAATTTGATTACCAAAAAAATGAAAATACCTCTGGATAGTTGTCACCATCAATCTTCTGAAGGCGAGTGACGAGTTCCCTAGCATTTTTGTTGAAGTTCTTAAGTCCCTGTGACATTGTTAGAATAGTAAACATTACTACTTTTCATATTTTCCATGTTTATTCATTATTGTTGGTATAGAGGTATGTTACTTGTTGTGCATATCCTGTCTGGATTAAGATTCTCTAGAGCGAGCATGATTATAAAGTGAGAAATTGGGGTTTATCCACTATATTGATCCAAGAGTGGATAATCCTTCACTTACTCACTTTGGAGGATCCAAATCTAATTTCTATACATGTTGATTTTTAAAAAATAGTTTCATGTTGATGTTGATATCAATGTTCATTTGTGTCACTAAAATAAGCTCTTTCTTCCTCTTGGAGGAAGAAAATTTGTCATTATAGACATGTAGTTTATATATATGATGCGTACCACTCCCTGCACATCCAGGATGGTTGTACTTTGATCAACGTGCTTCTTTGCAGCAATGGAGCAAGCCGCGAACTTAACATCAAATGTCCTCTCAAACTCCTTTACATGGTATTGGATATAGCGATCCATGGTTGTGACTTGCATGAGCTTGGTGGCATCCACTTGTCCCAGTCTCTCTATGTACACAGGTCGTCCTTCTTTGTCTACTCCATGGTGTCCATGGGGGTAGTATTTAAAGACTTCATCTATTTCCTTGAATTCAAATTCCTAATACAACAAGGGACACAAACAAACAAAAAAGGTAAGGAAGATAAGTTAAACTAATTAGAAACTGCTGAAAAGGATTGCAATGGTAATTGAAAAAACACAAATCCCCTAAAGCCTCTCAAAACATTGCTGTTATAAAATACCTCTATGATAGTGTCTGCACCAAATTCCTTCCTCCACTTGATCATGTCAGACCACATTTGCTTTGTTTTCTCAATATCAAATTTCCTGGCCTTAAGGAATCTATGCCACAAAATAAATAAATAAAAATAGAGTAAGAAATGTTGGAAGATAATTCTTATTTTAATTAGTACCATGACATGCAAGATTATAGCCATTCTTGTCAAGGAACCACTGCATTACAATCCTTTATCTTTGATTTCTGTCTCCTTTCTTAAAATTTCACACATAACCTCCTCAATCCATGAAATTTTCTCCCTATTTTGAATGGTGATAAAGGTTTTAATCCGGATTCAACGATGCATGCGAATCTAATGAGAGAAACCAAAAATTGACCTGAGCATCATATGATAATCATCGTGCTTGGCAGGAAGTAGCTCATCCAAAATGAGAGCTTGACGGAACTCATCAACAGCTTTCATCTCCTCCGTATCGTGGACATCCTCGATTTCGACCGACATGACCTTGCTACTTCTTCTGCCTTTTCTCGAAAGAGAATTCCTGAGAAGGTTCGACGCATTCATTGCTTTCTTCTTCAAAGAATCTGCAAACATTACATCTCTCAATAGCTTAAAATTAAGCCATTTCAAAATAAGGTCATTATGCAATTAAAGTATAGTTACTTGTCCTGGGAGAGAGAGACTCAGACATGGTGCCGTTTGGGGTTGTGAATCTTTCTGAACTGGATTTAACGGAGATGAAGCACAAGGACACGGAAGAATCAAGCACTCATATCATAGAGGGCAGAATTGCAGGAACCACTCCCAAATGCCCTGCCTGCAACATCATCAATGCCATTTATACTTGTTAATTGATTTATTTGTACATTAATATTCCCAACTTTATGTTGTAGCTACCAAAACCAAACAAAACAAATAAGAACAAGACCAGAAAAAGGAATATCATTAACCTGTTGAAAATTGAAAGCCAAAAGGGTAGCAGGGGAGGAAGGAAGGAAGGAAGGAAGAAAGAAAGATTAGTTATAAAAAAAGAGGGAGGAGGGTATATTGATTAATCCGTAATACTGAAAATAGCGCTAGTTTTAGAAAAAAATGGGATTAAGGACAGTGATGCACCATTCACAAATGCTGACCAAGTCTCAGCAATACCGTGAATCTCTCTATAATAATTTCATAAATTAGCAAATTCAAGAAACATATAACATCCCAAATTTTGTTACATAACTGTAACAAATTGCACATCATATAGTATGTAATATAATATCATCATGCATATATATGATATCACAATCATACCTTGCTCCTTTTTCACTCACTAACACGTCTCTCTCTGACTAGACTCCACCGTGTTATTTTCTTTCTATTTGCTTGAGATGATGAGAATGTATTGTTGTTAAATCCCAGAATGACAAAATTAAGTTAGACCTTATTGAAAGAGCACAAACAAACTGAGATTATCGTTCCTTACTATTTTTAAAACATGTTTTCCAATAAACTTGTTGTGATTGTTAACAGAAGATCTTAAAAGTAAATCGATGGTTATTTTTTGTTGGAAATAAAACGAATAAGTATTAAAAAATTTAAGCATGTCTGAAATATTTTTCTAGTAATAAAATTAATTGAATGAGAATGCGCCCTTTGAACTTCACTTGCATCTCCTCCTCATACATGGAAAGGCTACCCAAATCATTAACTATTACTTGAATTGCTTTGTTTTGAAGGGGAATGAAAGGAAAAGAAAGGTTTTGCGAGGCTTAATTATGTTTTGACATATAAAAAATTATGATTAATTCATTGATTGGATCAAGAGAAATAGGAAGGAAAGAAAATGGAATGAAAAGGGAATTTTCTCCTGTTTGGATCAAGAGAAAATTGGAGAGGAAAGAAAATAAAATGGTGACACTGAAACTAAAAGTTTTCTCTTCAAATATGAGAACAAAATGGAATTTGTAGTGATTACAATATAAAATTACATATCAATCCTTCTAATTTTTTTCCTTTATCATAAAAGACAAATTGCCCTTGTAATAAGCACAGACTAGCTCCTAATGGAAGGGAGACGGTTGATGAATGAGGTTAGTGAATGCTGTCTCATTCATAAATCTAGAACATTTTCAATCTCCTAGGCTACTACTGAGTTGTGTATTATTATTATTATTCACCTGCAATTCTACTTGGTTGTCCGCATCCATTTCTTTGAGAAACTTTACAAGTGATTCCAAAGCCTCATGAGGGTCCTCGTGTCTCATCAGATGCTCTGCCACAACTGCAGGGGTGACCTCTGTTTTCTCCAGCAACCCGTCAATCTGTTCGAAGAGCGGGTGATGCTCTTTGGTTCCCAGGTAATTGGAAGCCAGTGTTCGAAATCCTTCCCCTTTAAGGAAGGACAAGTTTATGTGCATGTCCATCCGGCCCGGCCGCAGCAACGCCGGGTCGATCCTCTCTTTGTGGTTAGTGGTGAAGATTATGATCCTCTCCTCACCACAGCTTGACCACAAGCCATCCATGTAGTTTAGCAGACCCGACAGAGTAAACCCCTTAGCCTATTCAGTGAAAAATTTCAAGGAGCAATGTAATCAGCTGACTGAATCATTGAAATTGATTTTTAAACATCAAGCCAGTGTTTGGTGGAAAAACTAACAGGAATAGCAAATGAAATAATACTAAACAAACCTTGGCGACACTGTCTTTGTCAGAGTCTGAATCTGGATTTGAATTAGTGTCTGCTGCTGCTGTTGTTGTTGTTGTTAATCGAGCATGAACCTCTTTGTTGCAGTCAATGTCTTCTATGACAAAGATGGATCGGTTGGAGGTGTCTCTAATGGCACGCATGAGCTCGGCGTTGGAAGAAACAGAGTTGAGCTCCAAATCATACACATCAAACTTCAAGTAGTTGGCAATAGCTGCAACGAGGCTAGATTTCCCCGTCCCAGGAGGACCATACAGCAGGTACCCTCGTTTCCAAGGCTTGCCCACTTTCTTGTACAGCTCCTTCCTCCTCAAGAACCGATCCAAATCGTGGATGATGGCCTGCTTCAGCTCAGGATTCAGGGCAAGCGTCTTGAATGTAGAAGGATGGGATAAATCGCTTTCTTCCCAGTAGCCATCTGACCTGCAATTGATCTTAACAATCTTCTGCTCAGCTTTCATTTCCTCATATATTCTAAGCACATGTGGTATGTACCTATCCATCACCTTCTCTCTATGCTTCTCATTGAAGCTCAGTATGAATGTGTACTTGTGCTTAGAGGATTCCTTCTCGGTTCGCTCATCCAGCATCCACGTGAACTTGGTGCCTTCAAATTCATCCACAATTTCTTGATTTCCATCAACTGCAAGCACGAGGTCCTTGTGGTCTTCTAGCTTCCCAACTTTGATGGCTTTGAAGGTCTGGTTTATCCTCCAAGGAAGGTAATCGTGAGCAGCATAGTAAAGATCGTTGCGGTTTTTGCCGGAACTTCTGTCCCAACTTCGGTCGATCTTGATTGAGACTTGGTTGCCAGCTTGGAATCTGGCTAAGAAAGACTCTAGCTTTGAGGAAATGAAGGATCGGAGTTGTGGGGGGACTATGTCGTTGATTGCTGTTCTGAGAATCATCATGAATGTGGAGAAGGCAGCGTATACCTCGAACCATGATGATGCCGATGGAATGGTTGTGAAATAGGAAGAGAGGTTCTTTGTGTATGTTGCCATTTGTGCTATGGATTCAGAAGGCAGCCTTGGTGACACTGTCTCAGCCCCAGCATCCTATCCTTTTTTATAGTGCTTTCTAATCCTTGCACCACAAGACATCTTCATCGGTGTCGGGTAATTATTATTATTATTATTATTATTATTATTATAAGGAAGATAATATATACCAGCAGCAGTGTGATTTTTAAGAAGTTAGATTATAAAAAAATAAATGTAAGTATCATCTATTGTCTCATCATATATTTCTTTTCAAATAGTAGACGTTGGGTGACTACGATAAGCACGCCTCTGACTCTTACAATCTGTCAGTCACTCACTCACTCACACGTGGGCGGTCAGTAGGATAACTTTTTTGAGAAGTTTCGCGGTAAGCACCAACACTTCTATCTATTATTCCTTTTAATGTGAAAATTTTATTTTGAAAATAAAAGATATTAATTTGTATTATTTTTATATTATCATTTAATTATGTGATAATATATAAATAAAATTAATTAAATCTTTTTTTATTATTTTAAAAGTTTTTTATATAATATTATATAATTAAATGATGATATAAATTTTTTTATTTTATCAATAAATATAAATTAATCTCAAATTATATAATTAATTAAATAATTATATTTATATCAATAAAAGTGAAAGATAATTTTTGGGTAAGTTGTCATATTTTTAAAAGTGCTTACAAGTCACTAAAGAAATTAATTATCAAGTCATATCAATAAACACCTTAGTTATGTACCAAAAATTGCAAGATAAAATAATTGGGAATATTTCGTGGCACAATGGTTGAAGTAAACATGGAGCTTCAGAGCTTCCCGGAAGTGACAATGGGAGCTTAGAGCCAGGGAATGGTGTTAAGCTTCCATATTCATATTAGCGAAAACCATCGTGGTTTCATAATAGAAAAAGGAAAGACTTTTGTTTCGGGCATCCAATCCATCTGATACAGACCGCCTTTGAAAAGGTACTATATTTCACTCGCTATTTAGGAAGGGGAATTAACTTTTGTATAGTTTATTGCTTAAAAAAAGGGTTAAATATGAATTTTATAAATATATGAGTCAAAAAGTTTAAAAAAAAAAAGAAGGATTAAAATCGCTATCTGGCGATTTTAGATGTTGTGGATGCTGACATTGTCACCCTCCATAACGATTTCAGCATTTTTTTTAAATAGTGCTAAAATTGCAATGTCTTATGACAATTTCAATATTATTACCCATATAATTATAAATCTTATATTATATATATATATATATATATATATAATTTTATTATATTTCAGAGAACGTGCCTGTAAAAAATCCATTATAAAAAAGATAACACTAAACAGGAAGAAAGTAATGAATAGTTTGGACAAGTGACTTGACATGGAATGATAGCGAAATGATGTTTGTATCTTCTCTGCAAGTGGATGATGATTGATGTCCACATATCGCTGACGATATGTAGTAAACATCATCACAAAGGAACTTTGTAATTCTTTAATTAGTTAGTTAAATCTCAACATATTTTAATTAGTTAAGGCTTAGATGTACCTTGAACTTTCATTTTGTAATGTATTAAGTAGAGTATGATAGTCCATTTACATTTAGTCACACTTTCAAAATGTGATTAAATACTATTAGATTACTTGTTCAACAATTAACTTATTGTAAACATGTCAAACACATGCTAAATTAGCTAATAGTTAGTTATTAGTTAGTTTCATAACTATCAAGTTAGTTAGATTGGTTAGTTAGCTCTCTTTATATATAATATACAAATTACTTGTACCACAAGTCAGTCAATTTTAATCAATTTCTCATTGCACAAATCTTTTTTTTTCTTCTGGTTTTCCCGTTGCTACTATTCTGCATAAGTGATATGCAGTTCACAGCTTAACATGGTATCAGTTTGAATATTCTACAAGTTTCTGCTCTCTTTCTTCAATTCTTTTTCTCGGAATCCATGGTTGTTGTTGTTGATTGCTTCTGCCATTGATCTTTGCTGCTGTCATTGGTTTTTCTTCAGTTTCTGTTGCAGACTCTGTTTCTGCAAGCTTTGTTTGCTGCAAATTCTAGTTCTGAAAATTTTGTTTTGGTTGTTGTTGTTGTGTTCAGTTGCATCAATGGATCCGTATACCTTATCATCTGCAGATCATCCAGGTTTGCTTCTAGTTTCTCAGCCCTTGACTGAAGAAAACTATTTTTTTTGGGCAAGATTAATGTGTTTGGCTCTCAATGCCAAAAGAAGATTTGGTTTTGTGGATGGATCTATTCCAAAACCTGAAGATCCTGCACTTGCTGAGTCTTGACAATGTGTGAGTGATATAGTGAGTTCTTCGATCCTTATTTCCTTGTCTAAAGACATTGTTGTTAGTGTCATCTTTCATAACACTACATTTGATTTGTGGAGTGACCTAAAAGAAAGATTTCAACATGGCAATTGTCCAAGAATTTTCCAATTGAAAAAGGCCTTGATGGATCTTCATCAAGGTAACCTTTCCATCTTTCAATATTACACTAAATTCAAAACAATTTGGGAAGAATTGAGCTGCTATAGGCCTGTTTTGTAGTGTAATTGTGGTGGCAGTCAGCCTTACCATGAATTCTTGAATATGGAACATGTAACCTGTTTCTTGATGGTTCTTGATGATTCTTATTCCCAAATTAGAGGTCAAATTTTACTCATGGAGCCTATTCCACCAATTACCAAAGTGCATTCATTGTTGTTTCAAGAGGAGAAATAAAGGAAAGTTGGCCATGCTCAAGTTCAGGCTCTTGCTGCTGCTAATCTTGATTGTGCAGTTAGGCCATCAAATTCCATGCCTCATAATGCCAAGCTGAAGCAAGATAAGAAGGATAAAAACAGTCCAAGATGCTCTAATGTGGTTGTCGTGGCCATATTATCACCCAATGTTATAAGATCATTGGATATCCACCAAATTATGGCAAGAACAAGTCCACACGGGCTGCTACTCATCAGGTTTCTGATTCATCTATCAACAATTCACAGGATCCAACTACAAGTTATGCTTCCCAGTATGTTGTTTCACTTACCGAAACACAAATTCAGTAGTTGATGTCTCTCTTGAACAATCAATCGAATCATCCTACAACTGAAGCCACAACTTCCATGGTTTTAGCTATGGTTTTCTCTGTTTGTCACTTCAAATCACTCAATGCTACAAATGCATGGATTTTGGACAGTGGTGCTACCTCTCATATTGCCTCCTCATTAACCTTGTTTAAGGAACACTTTGGCATACAAAATTACTTGGTTAATCTACCTAATGGTACATCCTTGCCTGTTCATGGTATTGGCAAAATTCAGGTTAATTAAAGCTTGGTTCTCATTAATGTACTGTTTGTACTTGAATTCAAGGTTAACTTGATTTCTGTTTCTCAATTGACCAAACAACAATCACGCTTAACCCATTTTGATGCACAATTTTGCATTATTCAGGATCTCAAGTTTCTGAAAGTGATTGGGAAGGGTAGCTTGCTTGGAGGATTATATGTCTTGCAGCAAGACCATTATGCTGTTGCTGCTGAAGTCTGCAGAAATAGCATTTCAGTTACTACTTGGCATGCTAGGTTAGGTCATAGTTCAGATAAAGTTCTACTAGACCTCACTAGCTTTATTTCCTTGCCAAATAAATTCTCCAACCATTCTTGTGACATTTGTCTACTTGCAAAGCTTAGGAGACTTTCTTTTGTTTCTAATAATCATTTGTCCAAAAATCATTTTGATTTGATACATTGTGACATTTGGGGACCATATCATGCTCCCACATATAATGGAATGAGATATTTTCTTACTATTGTTGATGATTGCACAAAGTTCACTTGGACTTACTTAGTGCATGATAAATGCTAAAATTTAGAGAGTACCAAACCTCTTTTTTTTTTTTTCTTCCTCTCTCTTCATCTTGTACCTTTCAATTTATAGGGGTTTTAGAATCCTTCTTGGTGACCCAATAAACATAAGAACAAACATACTTGATAGTCCTTGAAAGTTTTGTGTGCCATTAATTTAATTTTTTTTAAAAGAAATTAGCATCACATTAGTAAAATATAATGTCACAGTCTTTGAACATTTTTGACATTAAATAAGTCCTAAAAAAATTAAAATGTGACATTGGTTTAGTTTTTCTATTTTTAATATATTTCATTTTCCTATTTCAAAATAAAAGCAAAAACCAAATTTTTAGGAACTTATTTGATGTCAAGTAAATTTTTCAATGTCCAAATCGATGTCATATTTTAATTTTGAAAAACTTATTTGATTGTCAAACAATTATCATGAACAATTGATGTAACACAAAACTTTGAGGCATCAAAATACAAGTTTAATCAAAACGGTGTGTTTTATGATTGTCCAAATCATCCAGTACATAAATAAATCTCAATCATCTTTACATTTTAGGGTTCAAAGGTTTTTATTCATGAAATCGTGAATTGTACATACATTGTTGTTATTATCACCCATTTGAGATATATGCAAGTATCATTACATGAAATACGTACGATTTTAATACAAACTTATGCCACAAGTTGTAAAACTTTTTCTTTGGTCAGCCACTAAATTCGTGGCGATTTTATTCGTTTAATAAATGTGAGTTTGAATTTTGGAGGTATGAAGTACATGTTTAGTTCTAAACCAATTAGCAAAATATTGTTCTTTTGTCAAGAATTTTATCTAACCAGAAGAATATTAGGCTGCGAAAAATTGAAAAACTTGACGAATCCAACAAACATGCACTAAGAATAGTATCATACAATAAAGTCTAAAAATAATAGAGAGAAGTGAGTATCCAATTTTTCTTTTGGTAGTGTGAGTGTCCAATTTCAACTTCATTGACTGCGCTTTGTAAAATAAAATAAAATAAAAATAGCCTTCTAAACCATATGGAAAATCTGATTCTGTTAATCCCAATAGCAGTACAAGCAAGATGAGGTTCCTTATTATATAAGCTTCCTCTGTTCTCTCATTCTTGATTCTAGGCATTTGTTAATAATATAATTGTAAATTATAGATTTAATTGATTTAATTTAATGATTTGATTATAATTTATTCTTAGCCATTGTATTTTGGCCGTTAGGTTTTTAACCTATTAATAGACTTAGACTCCATTATACATAACACATTGAAATATACAGATATACATTATTCTCCTACTATTTCTCACAGCATTAATTCCATTGGCTAGATAAATTATTTTATACACCAAAATACCAAAATACATTTTTTAGACAGAGACCAAGATGTTCCATGTATCAATAAAAGACCAACGCGAGCGTGTCCTGCGTGGCAGGGTGCGACATCTCGCTCTCGCTCCACTACCCGTGTGGCAGTGCCAAGCACGTGCGGCTCGTGGAAGTTACTCGGAGAGGTCGTTGATTTCTCCGTGTTTCCGAGGGTTACGAGGTTGTTGTTGGAGCGGGCTTTGGAGTCGAGCTTCGAGGCGACCAAGGATCGGAATTGCCGTTCGGAGGAGGAGCATCATGAATGTCGAGACGGCGGGAAGGAAGAAGATAGAGTCGCCATGATCGGATCGAATTCACGATGTTCTAAGGGTGTTATTGGGACTAATGAGGGTTCATAGGTTGGTTGTTCCCAACTCTGCCTAAATGCATTTTATAACCGAGTTCAGCTCAGCAGTGTATCTTTACTGTGCGTCTGCGAGTTAGAGCATAAGAAAAGAAAGTTCAGTATAAGGGGGAAAAAAAAGAATTGCTTAATTATAAACTCTATCAATATTATTATGAGTGTGTTTAAAAATAAAATGGTACTGATTTACACTTTCATTTAATGAATATAAAAAAATTAGAATAAAACTTTTTTTTCTAATAATTAGATTCACTTAATTACTTTTGTCCCAAATTTTTATAAACATTCAATTTTGGTCTCGTTCTATTTAAAATGTTATTTTATTATTTAATAGAGCCCAATCGAATTAACTTAAATGCTTCATAATTATATAATAATTTGGGCTTAGAAAAGACCTTTCTCACTCAAATGTTTAAAATACTGGAGCAACCATGACTAAGCGGGAACCTAATTAGCAAAAACCAGTAATTAAAAAGGGGAAGAAAAAAAAAGAGGAAATATTGTCAATCTAATATTAGACATGAGAAAAGTAATGCAACTAAAATGAAGATGCAACTTGATCCCATATGTAGTTACTATATCTCATATTACGGTGTGAAGGTGGTCCTACCCCCTACCACCCAACCCCNCCTTCACAAATTAGCCTTGCAAAATTACCACCAATGCCACTGCCTACTTCACTAACCCATCTTTAAAAAATTACACACTAGTCCTTACTCAAATTTCATTTTGCAAAATCTCCTCTCCAAATTTACATTAGAGATCAGGGATTCGTAACAATCCTCAACATCTAACACGTCTGCCACTTTGTTTGGAAGAATTACGGAGGGTGGGATAAACTAGCATCTTGTGGATTAAAAGATTGTTTCCCTACCTCAATCAAGTGGTTGCCTTGGTATTAGATCGGCTAGAACTACCAATAATTCCTTTTCAAAAATGCTATCTGTACACCCAATTTTATACACTCATACATATACTATTAATAATGCACAAACTTTATTCTCATGAGTGCATAAACATTACAAACTTATAGATAATATTCTCAATTATACTTAATTAAGTGCATAAACATTACCGGCATTAAAACACAAACTTTATGTATATAAGTATAGGGTGTATGTATGGTGTATATTTTTTGGTATACGTGTAGCAGGACCCATTCCCTTTTAGGCAAACTTGCTTGGTTATTCCTACATTGCCCCAACAAACCTTGGGTTGAATTTACTGCATTATTAGTACTCCATCCCGTGCTACTCTTAGGGATGGTTTCTCTTTGAGCCTTGACAAAGGTAGTGCACTTTTTGGGTATGATTGTGTAATGGACTTAAGTAAATAATAGCCCAAATAGGAATTGGTCCAATTAGTGGAGACCAAAATTAGTACAAATAGGGGGTGAGGGATATTTCATTGGGTATGGAAAATTTGTATTGGTTTAATCCTACCTCTCTCTTAGGATTTTCTCTCTAGCTCTTAATCATCTCATTCCTTAAGAAAGAGTCTCTATCCCTATCTCTATCCTATTCAATTGTAGTTCAATTGCAGAAAATACATGAATTTACACAAAAATAAACTATTCCTTCCATTATTCAGTTTACACAATTTCACTTCGTTACATATTGTTAGTCTGGTGAAGGTCTTATGTGAGACTTGTTGGATTTCTTTTACATTTTAAATATTAGTCTTCAAATTTGTGATATTTGGCACAATGGGTTCTGGGATTTTAATGCTCGTGCTACCTCTCGTTTCTCTTGCCATTCAAATTATTTTCTCTATGAATAATTTGTACTTAAATGATTCGTGTGTTGATGAAATTGTTTGGCAGGGACATAAATAAGTGTGTTGGCTGCTGAGGGTTGTTATGAATCCCTAATGTAAATTTGGGGTGGAGACTTTGCAAAAAGAAATATGAGTAACGACTTATGTGCAATCTTTTAAAGATGGGTTTTGCAAGGCTAATATGTGAGAAGAAAGGGGTAACATTGAACGGTAGCAAAGAGGTGGGCAGCATGATACCCTTCACCACATACTACAACCTACCACTGCAGGTAAAGATACTTAGACATGATTAAAACATGTTTGTATTCAAGTGCTACTTTGTTCTGTTTTCAACTTTTCTTCTTCAAGCTTTAATTGAAATTGATTGAGATTATTGTATGACAATGGATACCAACTTAATTTGTTTCTCTGTGACTCTTGTTCAAGTAAACTAGCAGCAAAAACCCATAGACCGATTGCAGATAAAATAATTCAAGATAAGAAGTTAAGAACAGAGGAGCCTTCTGTTTAAACGGCTAGCACCCGTTTCCTTTTTTTATCTTGGTCAGTGCCCAGCTTCACTTCAACTATCCATACATACACAAAAGTATCTTGTCCACTCGATCATAAATGGCAATCAAACTCTGCCTCTCTTTCATTCCAAGAAAGTTCAAGCAGCCTCATATATAGCAACAGATTAATTAAAACTTAAGAAAACCCCATAAGCCTAGATCATCCACAATTTTTTATTTTTTATTTTTAATTTGGATACAATTAGTAGCACCGAGCTGATTAGTAACTAATTACAAACTACATCCTCTTTTAAGTCTTCTTGTCCTTCTCTGTGTCCCAGCAGCAACTGCCCTCTTTTGCTTATTGCAGCGAACCTTACGCTTCTTAGACTGCGGAGTTTCAGCCTTTTGATCAGAAGGACCATCATTCTCGCACACATCACCTTCCATCTTCTTCCTCTTCAAGAGCTTCACGCACCCTTCCAGCGCCACCTCGGCGTCCTCGTCCTTCATGAGCTCCTCTGCCACCTGAGCAGGGGTGACCTGAGTGTCATCTATCAGCCCTTCGATCTCCCCGAAGAGGTGGTGGTCGGGGGAGATGTCCAGATAGTTGGAGGCGAGGATCTTGAAGGCTTGGTAGGTGCAGTAGGACATGTGGATGTGCATGTCCATTCTTCCTGGCCTAAGAAGAGCAGGGTCTAGCCTTTCCTTGTGGTTGGTCGTGAATATGATGATCCTCTCGTCTCCGCAACTTGACCATAGCCCGTCTATGAAGTTCAGTAGTCCAGATAGTGTTAACTGTGCCAATCCAGCAAGTATTATGTTATGAGCCCCTCATCAATCTTAGCATTCAAAACTTCGGTTGTGTTTTGTGGGTTGGGTGGGGTGGGGGAAATTGTGATAATAAATAATAGACATGTAAAACAATCAGCGTCTTTTTTATATAATTATATTATTAAATTCTCAAAACGGGAAATAGGTGTTTATCTATGTATGTCTTTCAACTTTAAAGGCAACTAATAACTCAATGATCAAAATAGTGGTGTCCAAATTAAGAATCAAAGGACTAGTAATGTTATTTATATGACTAGTGTTTATTTGCACTCTTCTTATAATAGACATATTTTGAAGGGATATTTTTTGATGTCACCTAAATATTAGTTGAGAGCTCAACTAATGTTTAAGTAATACATAAAAGAGTTCTTTGAATCAAAAGATGTTTACAAGAGTACTTGTACAAATAAACTTTTTTTTAAAAAAAAAATATTCTTTTATAGATATAAAAAATG
This sequence comes from Nissolia schottii, assembly GCA_003254905.1. Taxonomy (NCBI): domain Eukaryota; kingdom Viridiplantae; phylum Streptophyta; class Magnoliopsida; order Fabales; family Fabaceae; genus Nissolia; species Nissolia schottii. The sequence continues at coordinate 724,658 of QANU01043803.1, forward strand.
AATTATATTGTGATCACAACTTTTTGAGACAATTTTTTAACAATCTCACTCTACGTGGACCTCGTGGTAAAACATGGTGGACTCGTCACTTTTGTCGTCAGAGGAATTATTAAAATATCATTTATCTTAAATAACACTTTTGTTGAGACTTAAAAAATTGAGACTCTTTCTCAATCAGTATTTTAAACTATTCCTTTAAATATACCCCCAAGAAAATATTACAAATAATTCTTTTTTATTAGAAAATGAGTGCTAGTGGAGCATAGTGAATGTATCACTAAAATATTCTTACTTTCATACGTGTGTGAATAGTATTAATTTCTCATGAGAACCAATAAAAGAGTATTCCGAGAAAATCTTCTGCCAAAGAGGAAAAATTCGGAGAACACAATCATAATAGAAGCTTTACACGGAGGATGGTCCTATGGTGTTATCCACCATCCTGAAACATTATAATAGCGACCTTTGAACAACGCATCACGCACTCTCCCCCCCCCCTCTCTATCTCTCGCTGTTGTATCAAACAGAAAACAACAAACAGGAGGAAAAGAACAAAGAAGGGTCCGAACGAAATGCGTGGCTTGATAGTGAAAGGATCTATGCTTTTTAGGGAATGTGGAAAATGATGTATATTGCTGGACGATGTTAATTATTATGGTAAATGCCTTTTGTCGTTTTTTAACTTAATTATTCTAATATATTCTTTTTGTCTAGAGTTAATCGTGATTTTCAATTTTTTTCATTGATAAATGAATGTATTTGACTAATTATTAATGAACAAAAATGTGAAAGTGACAATTAATTTAGGACAAATGAGAATATGCAATATTGGAGTCCTGAGTCCCCCACTTACCATTTCTGGTGCAATTTTATAATTAAAACAATACGTTTCCACTTGAAAGAGAAAAGGCGAGAAAGTTTAGCCACAAATGAGAAAATGCCTCTAAAAAGAAAACAATCTAACAAAGCAGCGACCGTGTCTAGTTCTAAAATAAAATTAAAAAAATAATGACAATTTGACCATTTAATAAAAAAATTATTTTTTTAAAATAATATAATTTTTTTATAAAAATCTTAGTTGCTTCTAATTTTAAAAAAAATGGAAGAACGTGAAGTTTTTAGTAAAGACTACATTGCAATAGTAAATTAAATCTCTTAAAAAATTATATTTAAAAAATATAATTAAAATAAATATTTTTTTAAAAGCAATCTAAACGAGTCTTAAATTAATAACTTTAAGATAACCCCTTACAAAAAGGTAGAGTTTATTGTGGATCTTCACACCATTACACTAGATTGTTTCAAAATTTATTATCAATTTATTTAGGTTATTAGGATAGCATCTTGAACCAAAAAAACAAGTTGTTAAGATAGCATATCTCAAAACGAAAAGGAAGAAACAACAAATACTGTTGCATCGTGCATAGTTGAATCAGAAGCCACGTGATTTGGTTTGGGATTTGTGAAAACGAACCAGTTGCGGCCAAGAAGCCTTGTCAGTTTGCTATCATGAGCAGAATTATTATCCGCCATTTAGCAGACAAGATCATACTGGTAATCTAAAAGCAATCAAAAAGAGTACTTTGCATTTCACCGACTTTTAAATTTCTAGTACTACTATATCATAAACTTGGGACAGCTGTGATAAATCAATTTGCTCATTAAGTTTTGACTTAATTTTTTTTTTCAAACTTAACAGAGTGGAGCAGTTAAAATAAAAAGTAAAGCACACACAATAGCACACCCCGTATAGTAGGCATGAATTAAAATAATATCATTTACAATATATATTTTAAATTAGCGTTTTGAAGACATGTCTTGAAAATATCCAAGGGGGGGGTTATGTTTTCTTTTTCTCAATGAATGCATAATAATAGTTGTTATGATAGTTCAAAATCATTTTCTATTTAATTTAAGTAATGAGTTAGAAAACATGAAGTTTAATTTTAGAGCTTCTCAAACATATATAATAATAAAGAAGAAGAAGAAGAATGTGAGGAGGAGGAGGATTACTAGGAACCTGAACATCAGTCTGTTTGCGTCCGTTATCCCCATGGCGACGCTCGGGCAGATCGACGCTGCAATCAATATCCTCAATGACCAAAATGGACCTGTTGGCTGTAGCCAGCAAGAGCTTCCTGAGGTCGGAATCCCTGACGATGCTCCCAAGCTGAAGGTCATAAATGTCAAACTTGAGATAGTTAGCCATGGCGGCAATCAAGCTGGACTTGCCGGTCCCCGGTGGGCCATAGAGCAAGTAGCCGCGCTTCCACGCCCTCCCCACCTTCCTGTAGAACTCCTTCCTCTTGACGAACCTGTCGAGATCCTCCACGATTGCCGCCTTGGTGTCCGCCTCCATGGCCAGCGTGTCGAAGGTGGAAGGGTGCTCGAGGTTGATGGAGTCCCACTTGACCCCGCCGTAGCAGTAGGCGGTGTTCAGAGTATGCATCTTGAGCACGCGCTCCTCGTCCTTCATCTCCTTCGCCTTGTCCAGGATGAAGGGCAGATAACTTTGGAGGACGGTCTCCTTGTGCTTCTTGTGGAAGCTCAGCTCGAAGTACCGCTTCTCCGATCTAACCGAGACGCTGCTGTTGGACACCTGCTCATTGTTGTTCTTCTCTGACTCGGCGCAGATGAAGCGCCACTTGAGGGGGACGCCGTCGTACAGGTCGCCCAGCTTCTCGCCCTTCTCGAGGCGGACGGTCAGCTTTTTCTCCTTAGGGGTTTTGAAGATCTTGAGGCGCTCGTTGTCGGGGCTCACGCGGGAGGACAGGTAGGACTCGGCGGCGTCGTAGACCTGGTTGCGGGCGATGCCGGTGGAGTCCTCGATGATGAGGGTGAGGGAGTTGGAGCGGGGCTTCACGAAGTAGCGGAAGGCGTTGAGGAGGTAGCCGCGGATGGGGTGTGGGATGAGCTCGTTGGCGAGGGAGCGGACGAGCATGATGGAGGCGGTCATGGAGGCGTAGGCTGAGAAGATCGACGACGGGGAAGGCATCTCTCTTGCTGTGGGAAACATGGCTGGCTGGCTCGCTCTTTCACTCTCTTTGCTGTCCGTCCTGTACTATGTTTGTTTCACATGTCATTTCCCCCTATTTATGGATTAATCGCCAGTCACAGTTAGGTGCATGTATCCTCTCATCCCATGTGTCGGTGCATCAAACCTCTCATGCGTCTAGTGGAAATCCTACTTTGGCCCCCTTTTTCCTTCACCAACTCATCATGTTTCAACATTTTCTCTCTCTTTTTCTCTTGTTTTTAGAAACATCTAGATTCCATTATTAGCAATATCAGCTTAAAGTATTGTGAGTATCTTTTTCAATATAAATTTAATTCTTTCTAAATCGCGCACCCAACTTTTAAGAAAAGAATAAATTTGTCTACCCATTTATAAAGTATTAACAAATAATATTCGCATTTGTAAGAGTAAAATTTATCATGTTAATTTTATTTTCTCTTTCTTTATCATGCTAGTTATCAACTACTTTTTTTTAATTGTTCAAATAGCATAACTTTTCTATTTCTTTTTGTTATTTGGTTATGGGGGAAATTATATAATAAGCGTTATTATATATAAGTTTGCATTTCTTACCTTGTTGAAATTTATCATGAACCTCTATGATTTTGATAAGTTTCCATTAATAGTATTATTAAAAAAACTCTTGTACTAGCCTTATTTGAGGATAAAGATAATGGTTGGTTGAATATCAAAATCCTAGCCTCACTAGCTATGAGTGCTCTAAAATTATACACTTGCTATAAAGGCGGCCTTCAGATAATTCTTCTGTGAAGTAATTATTCATGGTCGTCATCATATACAAGTAGGCTACGCCACAAATTTATTTTTTATGTGTCTAAATTAATTTATTTCAAAAAATCATATAATTATTATATTCTTATAATGTTGAATGATGAATAATTTATGATCAGTTTAAATAAACCAACTTTATAATATTTTGTGGTCTTCGAAAAATAACTTGTTTTGTGTTTTTTTTATTTGAGAAAAAAAAATGAAAACATTCATATTTGTAAAAAAAAAAAACACATTAATTAACTAGCTCATTTTTCAGTGAACATTCCTCGTCCAAATCAATTTCGCTGTGGAAAGTTGGTATCACGCAGGTCAATTCTCTCTCCAAGCTGAGTCTTCGCCACATGCTATGTGAAAGCGACCAACTACTCTCTAGTATTCTAAACTTCTTCAACACGGAGATAGAAAAGCAAATCCCCATCAGTTTCAAAGTAATTGTTGAGCCAAGTTGAGCACGAAATTATCCCTCACGCATTTTTTTTTTCTTTTTCTAAAATGAAAGATATTATCTCAATAGTCATTTTTCTTAAAAGTTTAAACTTCTTACCTCAAAGTAATTAAGTAGCAAAAGAATACGAGGGTTTAGAACAGGAGTATTAAAGTAAAAGACAAAGAGACGCCAAAAGACAAGCATAAAAAGCTAGCCGACTAAGAAAGAATCAAGACGAGCGACTTTCTTTGGTCGACCTTGGTAATATAAAGTGACAGCCAACCTTGAAAATGTCTAAAATTTCATACCTCAGATTTTTTTTTTTTAAATGTCTAAAATTGCCACACCATGTGGCGATTTCAGACTTTTTTTTTTAAATGTTTGAAATCGCCACACCCTGTGGTGATTTCAGACTTTTTTTTTAAAAGGTCTGAAATCGCCACACCCTGTGGCGATTTCAGACCCAGGCCCATACGTTTGTAAATTTGTGTTCTAACTCATATTTTGGTATACAAGGATGTAATGGAGGCATAGAAATGTAATGAGGCCGCAACAAATGAGGGCAGTGGCAGAAGTTTGACACGTGGTTGTACGGGCGCAAAAAAATCATGTGACGCAGAGAGGGAAAAATGTTATTACGTGATTTTAGACTTTAGGGGTGTACACGGATTGGACTGTCCATTTAAGATATGGGTTGAGTTGGGTGGTTACTTTTATTTTATTTTTTTTGTTGGGCATCGCTAAACCTGTGACTCGTCTAAGATGGGTCGGGTTGGGTGAATTGGTGGGTAATTTATCATATTTTTTTTAAAAAAATCATTTTTTTATTTACCTTATTTTTTATAATTAAAATGTATTTTTTAATTAAAAATATATACTATCTTTTAATGCATAAAATGATCTTAGATAAAAAAAATCTAATAACGAAAAGAAAAAATATTTTTTTTTAATTTTAATATATCTAAAATAATAATAACAATTAAATAATAAAATAAAAAGGCAGGTTAAGTCGGGTCGGATCTCACAGTTCAAACCTAACCTGACTCCCAACCAAAAGGGGGTCGGGTTGGATTGGGTCGATGGGTTGGCAAGTCACCCCAATTTGTTGTACACCCCTAATAAACTTCATGATGTAAGCGAGAAAAAAGTCTTGATATTTATACTANCGTCGTACAGGTCGCCCAGCTTCTCGCCCTTCTCGAGGCGGACGGTCAGCTTTTTCTCCTTAGGGGTTTTGAAGATCTTGAGGCGCTCGTTGTCGGGGCTCACGCGGGAGGACAGGTAGGACTCGGCGGCGTCGTAGACCTGGTTGCGGGCGATGCCGGTGGAGTCCTCGATGATGAGGGTGAGGGAGTTGGAGCGGGGCTTCACGAAGTAGCGGAAGGCGTTGAGGAGGTAGCCGCGGATGGGGTGTGGGATGAGCTCGTTGGCGAGGGAGCGGACGAGCATGATGGAGGCGGTCATGGAGGCGTAGGCTGAGAAGATCGACGACGGGGAAGGCATCTCTCTTGCTGTGGGAAACATGGCTGGCTGGCTCGCTCTTTCACTCTCTTTGCTGTCCGTCCTGTACTATGTTTGTTTCACATGTCATTTCCCCCTATTTATGGATTAATCGCCAGTCACAGTTAGGTGCATGTATCCTCTCATCCCATGTGTCGGTGCATCAAACCTCTCATGCGTCTAGTGGAAATCCTACTTTGGCCCCCTTTTTCCTTCACCAACTCATCATGTTTCAACATTTTCTCTCTCTTTTTCTCTTGTTTTTAGAAACATCTAGATTCCATTATTAGCAATATCAGCTTAAAGTATTGTGAGTATCTTTTTCAATATAAATTTAATTCTTTCTAAATCGCGCACCCAACTTTTAAGAAAAGAATAAATTTGTCTACCCATTTATAAAGTATTAACAAATAATATTCGCATTTGTAAGAGTAAAATTTATCATGTTAATTTTATTTTCTCTTTCTTTATCATGCTAGTTATCAACTACTTTTTTTTAATTGTTCAAATAGCATAACTTTTCTATTTCTTTTTGTTATTTGGTTATGGGGGAAATTATATAATAAGCGTTATTATATATAAGTTTGCATTTCTTACCTTGTTGAAATTTATCATGAACCTCTATGATTTTGATAAGTTTCCATTAATAGTATTATTAAAAAAACTCTTGTACTAGCCTTATTTGAGGATAAAGATAATGGTTGGTTGAATATCAAAATCCTAGCCTCACTAGCTATGAGTGCTCTAAAATTATACACTTGCTATAAAGGCGGCCTTCAGATAATTCTTCTGTGAAGTAATTATTCATGGTCGTCATCATATACAAGTAGGCTACGCCACAAATTTATTTTTTATGTGTCTAAATTAATTTATTTCAAAAAATCATATAATTATTATATTCTTATAATGTTGAATGATGAATAATTTATGATCAGTTTAAATAAACCAACTTTATAATATTTTGTGGTCTTCGAAAAATAACTTGTTTTGTGTTTTTTTTATTTGAGAAAAAAAAATGAAAACATTCATATTTGTAAAAAAAAAAAA
>QANU01043803.1:738453-783567 GCA_003254905.1 Nissolia schottii
CCCTCCATCCAACTCCAGGGATTAAAACCAAATTGTCAAATTTTACAGGGACTAAAATTTACACAGAGGGACCAAAACCAAACTTTCCCAAATTACAAGGATGAAAAACTTAATTAACCCTAGTTTTTATATGAATTCACCCATTTAATGAATTCAACAATGAGTCAGATAAGTTAAGTTCTGCAATTTTAAATGAGGTGACACAATTTGAGTTGATTTGTTGGCGAGTCGATTGACGAGTGATCGTGAATTTTTTTTTAAAATGACCATTATTAATTTTGGGAGTTTGGGGTTATTTATTATTATTATTATTATTATTATTATTATTATAAGTACTTTGTATTTATATCCAACCTTTTTATTTGGACATATGAAATAAAGTAAACACTTTATCATCATTCTCACAACATATTATAACACTCACAAGTAAGCTCCATGATGTGTTATAAAAAAGGATACAAAATGTCTATACCCTTTCATATATTTAAAGAGCATTTTCCATTTATATCTCCACTCCTCACTGTATAGTGTAATGAAACGTCATTCTTTATTCCAACTTCCTTTGTTAAGGGAGGGCATGTTGTAACCAATAAGATAACATATCTTTCTAATTTAGCTCAAACTAGTACTTATTGCTAAATAATTTCCTTTTAGTGTAGTAAGACAATAAGTACACCGTTGGAAATGCACCAACTACAAAATTGAAAATTTCTCAAATTGTCTGGAACATACTCATTTGGTATTGAAGACCTAACCTAACCTTACATGTTGGTATAAAGCCGCGAGGGAAAACTTAAAATTAGGGTGATTTAAATTAATAGGTTAAGTGACACAAAGATGAGTTAGATGTTTTATGGGTCCTCCCACATATACACTCTTTGCTTAGTCAAACATTTATCAATATGACTTTACATTCAAATTTAAAACACAACACTACATAATCAAAAGAAATTAAAATTTGAGATGTTTTACATGTAAAATCTGTGGTCATGGCCATGGCTATGACTTCAATTTTTATTTGGGCCTGAATTTCTCCTTTTTTGGGCCAGAATTTGGGTCTGGAGCTTGTAAAGTTGAAAGTCACAATATAGTGCACGAAGATGGGTTGGGCTCGTCCCACCTGTTCATATGCACCACTATTGGCTGATACGGTGGGTAGTAATGTGGGTCCATCTGATTATAGGGATGAAAACTTAATGGGCCGGCCTTAGTCTCTTCAGGCTTCTTCTTCTCTTCGGGCTTTTTATTTTCTTGTTTCTTCTGTGCTTCAGGTTTTGGAGGTGCAGGGGGAGGCCCAACACTCACAATTTCAGCATGTTTGCCGGATTTCCTTATGCGCACTATTATTTCATATGGGTCTGCATCCCCTGTTACGGTCAACGTACCCTTCACTTCATCAGCTTCAATTTTATCTACCCCTGCACATTCAATTAGAAATGAGACATTTGGATATAGCAATATACTCAGTTTATCATTTGAGAAATGGTTTTTGTGCCTATAATTTTAGACCTATGGGGATCAATGTATAAATATACTACTTTGACTAGTAATATAATTGAAATTTGTTGTTACTAACACATGATTATCCATGATTTTGTATAGACAGATTCACCATAAATATTTGAAATCACCGGTTATTCACACATAATTCTAGGTTTATTTAATAGTGGGAAAATCTGAGTTTGGGGTTATACAAAGTTGAAATATTGTGGCGTTTTTGAAAAAATTATGAAATTGTAGTATTTTTAACAAATTTTCCAAACAAGTTGCAATTTGCTAAGAAAAATACAAAATTCAAAACACTAATATTGGTTACTGATACAATTTGATAATATAATAGGGCATGATTTAATAATTTTTTAAGCAAATTGCTAAAAAGAGTGACGATTTATTTATATCAAATTACGTCAAGTACAACTTCTTTCTTAGTATTAAAAAAAACTCTAGTGTTTACAAAATTGATGTTGAAACTATAGTACTCTCATTAGTTTGAATCCTTTCTAAATTACAACCTATCTATAGCCTACGTATTTCATTTCAACCCATAAACCAGGGGAGGAATGTTGAGGTTACCTTGAAGGGAAGATACAGTTTTGAGGAGCTTCTTTTTGCATTTGAAACAATGGATATCAACCTTCAACACCGTCTTCTTGATCATGGAGGAAATGATTCACTCACTCACCTATTGTTCTGATCGCATTAGAATTGTATAGAAATAATGAAGCCGGTTTTGTGATCTTAACACAATAAGGTTGGTGTCCAAATGTATTAAATTTAGTTAATTAGTTTTCAGGTGAACCTAACTAGGAGGAAAAAATAACATGCCGGCTTCTGACAGCAACATTTTTTAGTTGTTCAACGTCCTCAGCAAAACTTGAAGACTATTTGTCTTTTGCTTTGTTGTCTAATTAATGTATTTTCATGATACCTAGGTTTCTTGGATATTTTGGTTGAAATATGGTTTTGCCCTTTTGTGATTTGTTGTAACTTGCCTTATACATCCAAGTTTGAAAACAAAAGTCAGGGGAACCGAAAGTTACAGAAACCATTGGAAATGAGATAATCAACACTAATTGTCAATTGGTTCCATCATAATTTTGCTTTAAAATTCAAATAATATGCCTCAGCTGGAATAATCAAGAACAAATTGCAGCCGACTGCACTATTATTATTTGTTGTTGTTTACATTTGGCTGATATTAATTTCACATTTTCAAATCATCTCATGTCAATAAACATTGTGCCTAAGTTTTGCTTACATTTTTTTTCTAATTTAAAAATGTTCAAACTCTAAAAAGAGGTAAGCTAAAAACGGTATATAAATTAAACAACATGAAATACATTGAGAATACTCGATAAATATTATGAAACCACGAATAAATACAAGTGATGATGATATAACGTATAATGAATCATTGTTACCAAAAAAAAAAAAAAACATATAATGAATCCTGGTTTTCTTTTTTGAGAGCACAATACTTCTAGTTTTTACTTGAAAAATAAATCAAACACACAGTGATAGGGATTTCCTTTTCCCCATAGAGACCACAAATATGCAAACAACTTCATGCTTTTCTGGTCATTGATATGCTGACATTAATAAACTCTGTTTTCTCCTTAGACATTCGATCAATCAAGATTTTTTGGTACCGACCAAAAACATCTTCAATGATAGCTTCTCCAAAGTGGCTCACTAGCAAGGGTTCAGCAACAGATCTCATGCATTTTCCAATGTTGTATTCTCCATCACTAAGTGACTCAAACAAATCGCATTTGGAATCAAAAGCATTCCAATGTACTTCAGATACCTCCAAACGGTCGATGGTGAATGACCCTTCTTTGAGAACCTCTAATTTCACTTCAGATGGGGATGGTGTGTATTGAGGGATGTTGAAGGTGTCCATTTGTTCTTCCTTTATGATTCCCTGCAAGATCAGGTAAAATTTATTTTCATATTTCTTCAATGTAAAAAATTATTTATACGTTTCAACGAACTAGATAAGAAAGGTTTGTTTTAAGTTAAAGATTTCCAAAGAGGCATAAACCGAGGTCTTGTCTTTGTTTGTTTGTGTTCCAGCTCTTTCTATTATATTCCTGATCTCCCTTGTGGAGAGTCTTTGAGCCTTCATGCTTTTAATTATTTAAAAAAAAAAAAACTAGTGTAACAATAAACAAAAGCGCATATATCAATTTAGATGGTATAATTTCTCAATAATCATCTTTTCTAAATACTTAAAGGGGTTAGCAAAGATCGAATTTTAGACCTCTAGTTATAAAAGTTTTTATTCTATATTTATCTTTCTCAAAATCTTAAGCTATTGAATATAGACAAATGAATGATTTTATATTTTAACATGATCTCTATGGTCAAATCACTTTTCAGAGATGTTGAAATATAAAATTATTCAATTATCTCTACCAATTAACTTAAATTTTTAGACGAGATAATTTTAGATATAGTATTAAAACTTACATGACCAAAAGATCTAGAATTTGATCCTTACCGAACTTATTTCTAAAAAAAAAATTACCCATGATTCATGAATCTCTAGCATATTACCCATGATTCATGAATCTCCACTCATCCATTTATGCTGCTAACCTCGGATCATGGTTAGCATGTTTGAATTTTTTTGTTTAAAAACTCCGTTGGTTTAGGCAAAAACTTCTTTTTTTATATAGCTTTTGTCAAGACGATGTTCTGTCACATCCTTTTTTTTAATTTCCTTTCAATATTTAGGAGGAAAGTTGTCAACTAAGAAGTACCTCGGAGACCATGTCATTAAGAGCCATAGCCAGAAGCTCCCAAATATAACAGCCCTCTTTGCAAGATGGATCGTCACTTTTTCTTCCCAAAAATGTTAGAACCATATAACCCCCTTCAACTACCTCTTCTCCACGACACTTGAGAAACAGCGAGAAGTCCTTATGAAATTGCTCGTAATAAGCCTCCAGCACATTTAAGGGACTTGTGCTGGCCATATAGATGTTCCCCTTATTATTCTCTACACCTTCTGGAACCTAATTATATTAATCACCAATAAACAATAATTATCAATTTCATTCTTAAAGAACACAGCAGGTAGAATAAACTTGAAGCTTAATTTGTAACTGAGAAAATTAATGTTTAACACATTAATAATGTATTAGTTAAAGAAAAAATTTCATATAATTTTTTTAAAAAATATGAACTGTGACTGCCTTATTTAATTAACGTACTCCATTAGTGGAATACTATTCTAATATGTTTGGTGTGTAAAGTTTTTGGAAATGTCCTAATTACTTTCGGTTTCCACATTAATCCCTTAACACAAAAAAGTTTTTATTGGTCACATAACAATTTTAAACGTTACCTTTGTTAGTCCTTCAGTCATGAGATGTCCAGGAATTGATGGGAGTAACGTTTAAAATGTTCAAGGGGAGCCCCATTAATTTTTTTTTAGTTGAAGGATTAATGTAGACACTAGTAAAAAGTTCAAAGACCAATTAAGACATTCATCCAAAGTTTTTTTATGCTGTCATCCAATCAAAATCATTTTATATATATGACTTTTCAAGTAACTAATAAAAAATTCAAGACATGATTTGATAATATCACAATCATAACAATTGAACTAACAGAATAAATAAAAGGGTTACCCAAAACCCTACCTGAGATAGCCACTGAAGACTGTAAGAGGAATGAACAAAATGCACACTATTGGTTGGAAGGATCCTTCCATAGAAAGAGCCCGGAACCCCGGCGAAGTAGCACGGACCAACCCCACCTTCCACTTCCTTACTCAACTTCTCGTTGAAGCTTCCAAGTGACTTGAATAAACAATTGAAATCGTTTCCTGGAAGATCGTTCATGAAGACATGGTATTCAGGAGATTCATGCTTCAGCTCTCTGCAAAGCTTCTCCACAGACATGACAACATCGGATATGACAAGCAGAGTGTTTGGTCCAGAGGAGCATCCCAAGTCTGCAATCCCTACCCTTCTTGGTTGTGTGTTGCAATACATGCCTCTTATGGCTTCCTCTCTCATGCCCTTCGTCATCGAAATCACCTTTCTCTGTATACATGTAACATATAAAAGTGACATCGGAGGCACAAAGTGACACCTATAAACTATTCAATTTATCTTTAACAATATGTTTATCAAAAAATATTTCACATATAACAGAAGTAGAGTACAGAAAAATAAGTATGTATTGCTATATTAAAACTTTCTGCCGGGACACAAGGGTCTTTTGTGTAGTATTTTGGTTTCATTCTTGAGAAAGAGGAGACTGAGACCATTAAGAAAAAAGGTGTTTAGAAAAAAAGAACGGATACAATAAACATAAAATTGTCTTTATAATTGAATAATTATTTTGAATTAATTTTTATACTTCTAAAATAACATCTAGAGGGATGTTCATTTTACTAATTTTTGTACCTCAAAAAATAAAGGAGATTGTGTCTCTACTTTCTTTTCTATCCAGAGTAGAAACCAAACACTATCTTGATGAGTGATTTGGGTAATTTACATCAAGTGATCATAAATTTAAACATTGGTCGCGAAAAAAAATGTATAGCATAACTTTCTATAGATCATTAATTACTTTTTGTTAACATTTTAGAATACAGTAATTAATGTAAGAAATGAATCTTCTCATATCAAAATTGGTAATGTTTATTCATTTGATAGAAGATAAAGATACAAAAGTTTAAATTGAGTCCTATTAATTTTTATTTATTCAAAACTTTTGTATATTTATCCTTCTTCATGTGACTAAATATGACTAATTTTGACATAAGAAAATTCATTAAATTAACGTAAGCAAGCAATTAATACAAGAGAGAAATTAGAATTTTTTTTTTAGGCTTCACTTTAACTACACATTTATATATACCTGAACATAGGAGTTCTTTGAATAGCTTGTTTCTCCATCACCAACATTCATGTGCAGTACTTGTGCCACTTCCATTCTTTTAATTTGCTCTTTTTTATTCGTTTCACTCTTTTCTCTATAGTTTCCTTCTTTCTATGCTTCTATCTATGGTTTAACCGAACACATGTTTATATAGAAATGAAATGCATGTGGAACCCTCTTTTTTTTTTGTTCCTCAATGATTTTTTTTTTTAAGTAAAATAATGTTTTCTTACAGCTGTGGGGACTGACCCATCGAATGTGATCGATGAATGTGTTGTTAATTGTTGACCAAAACCCCTAGTTGCACAATATTCACTCAAATAAGAAACATGTGAATAGTTGCACATTTATCATTCTTAAACCAAAAAATTTATAATTCAATAAATTTTAAATATAGGTTTTATGAAAAAAGAAAAAAGAAATAAAAATGAGTGATAACAAAATTTTGGATATGGCATTGTAGTACTTTTCTTTTATGTAATGTGGCTTTAGTCACTATGGTAGGTATTTTGACTTCTTAATTAAAAGTCTTGAGTTTGAGTTTAGAAATGGAGATATTTTTTGTTGGGAGACATCTACCTCCTTTAAAGGGCTTCATTCAGATTGGGTCAAGTTAATTAAGTTCCTGATAATATGACTCAGATGTCGGTGATCAATCAATGGACATAAAAAAAAACTAATTAATATGGACATGTTATTACATTTAACTCAGCTTAAGCTAATAAGGATATACTCAAAACAAAGTTGATGTAAGCATTAATCCAACATTAAACAACCACATGTTGGCCCCACGCGGAAACTGATCAAAGAGAGAGCGTCACTGAAATTACGTCAACACCACGCCTCATGCGTGATATTATCACATCAATTATACAACTTTAAGAACAAATAAATATGTATATGTATATGCGAGTAGTCAAATAAAGTAACCAATTTTGATGCTGTTTGTCTATTAACTAATTAGATAAATTTTATACATTAACCTCATACATAAAAACAAAACGTATTCCCTACATTTTATCTAAAAGAAACGAAAATGATTAACTTGATCTCAAATATCTTTTGGACCTTCGTTAGTCCTTAATTTTTAATAAAAAAAAGTTATCACATATTAAATTTTTTATAATTACAAAGAGAATCAATTTATTTTTATTTTTACAATTAGAATTATCATCATCAAAATGTTTTCTTTTTCTTAATTACAGATCCAAACCTTAGCATTAGACCTTACCTCTACTAAGAATTCTTAACGCCTTTCTTCTTGACCAATCTAGCACGAAAGATACCCCTTAACACATTTTGAAACAATTGCATCCATTTTTGTTTGTTTTTTTTTTAACAAAAGTAAAAAATTTAAAAACCAAATGTCAAAATTTTTATTCTTGATCAAATCGATGCATTCTTTTAACAATTACCATTGTTTATTGCTTTTTACCTTGTCAAGAGATTAAACTAAATCAACACTAACCATGAATTACACAAGTTTCAAATGAGGATCACATAGCACTACGTACATCGTTAGTACTTGACACAATTAACCTTTTATCTACCATTGTTGATGTCGTAAGCTTTATAAATTGAACCTATAACAAATAGGTAATGTGAGAAATTGAATTGCACGTATTGTCAAAATTTGTTACAAGAATTTTCTATGTTATGATTCAGAAGCACACAAAGGACGATACAACATAAATGGGGTAATAAATTACCAAAATTGGACTTGAATCGTTTGTTACAAATTCTTAATCATCACAAACACTCATAATGGATTAATTGGGTAGAACAGAAGAAATAAAACGAAAGGGAGGGGGGGGGGGTTTAGGGTGGGGAAGGCGGCACAAGTGCATCATAATCATTTTAGTAACGATTCTATAAGAGACTGACATGAGAAAGACGGCTGCTTGCTGCTCTTCTCCCAACTAGGTCCTATGGTTGTTACTCTGGCTAGATTTGTGCACCATCACTTCCTTTGGCAAAGCCAATAACCTCATCTGGAAATTCAATTAGGTAAAATAAAACATTTTGATGGTGATGACTCTAATTTAAAAATCAAAATAAATTGATTCTTCTTGCAATTATAAAAAATTTGACATAGGGTCAACTTTTTTAATTAAAAAGTAGGGATTAACAAAAATTCAAAAAAAAAAAATTAGATCAATTTAGTTGTCAACATTAAGAAAACACACCCTAAAAGTGAAAATTTCAGTTTACAAAGTGCGTTTTGTTTGAAAAGAATAATGTACAAGTAGTAATTTTCTTTTCTAATATCGACACAAAATAGTTGAGAAAATTAAATAATATTTTTTTCGTTTATTTATAGTAAGTAGTTTTGACGACTAATTCAATAATACATATTTAAAAATTTATTAAATATAATCACTGGCTTCTAAATATTTAACAACTTAGATATCAGTAAGGACGGAAGGAATATGGGATTGTTAAAAATTAAAATGCAACTTACGTCGCATGCAAGAAATCAGTAAAGAAATTACACGTTGTTGTTTTTAAAGCCACGTGTATATAAATTATATAAGTCCCATGAATGTACGTAATTATTGATCATTGATTCCTCAATTTCGCCCTTTATTTTATTTGGACTAGTAAACCAGGCAAGTGCTCTCATTTCCTTTTTTTTATATCCGTAACCACTATTATGTAAAATCTAAAATTCTAAAAATTCAATTTTCGTCAACAAAAATAAATCTAAAATTTACAGTTTGAGTATATAGTCTCTATAACTTGGTCATGTATCCGGTATTCACCCAAAGTTAGAGAACTTTTAAGTGTGCACCTTATTTTCATAGAGTGAGACCCACTTTGGGCAATTTATTTTGGTGTAAACTTGATCAAATGACTGTAAATTAATTAAGGGGGATTAGTTATTGTGGATAGTTGTTATTGTGCAACTCCTAGTTGATAATGGGTGAGCCGGTTTATTGAATTTAAATTTTTGGAAAATACAAAAAGTATGTAATGGGTGAACTTACACATAAGGATAGCTAAACAGACTAGTCATTCCTAGAGTTGGAAAAAGGTGAACGTATATGCTTATATTTGAATAATTAAATGTGAGTTTAGTAAAAAAAAATTGTGCAAATTATCTGTCATTCTCACTTATTATTTTGGTTATTGTTACTTTTATTTTTTATTTTATATGAAGACATATAAATTAGTTAATGACCGACTTTGAACCACAATGGATATCAAACCCTTATTTAGCTTCAACTATAAACTTGTATATGTTCATCTTAATTTTAATTGAAGACTTAAGTAAAACAAAAAAATTGCCCAAATTATCTATTACTATCACTTATAATTTTGGGCATTGTTATTTTTATTTTTTATTTTCTCTCTCTTCAGTTCTTTTCTCTCTCTCTCACTCAACAACAGGCACCGCTGCCATGGTAGGTCACCAATAGTGGCACTAGTCTCTCTTTCTCCTAGATCCATCCTTGTGTGTGTTGGGGGGGGGGTGGAAAGGCAGAGCAAGCAGAGGCTCTGTGTGTGTGTTGCAGAGAGATAGGTAGTGTGTGTGTGTGAGAGGGTGAATGAGAGTCTCTGTGTGTGTTGCGGTGAGAGAGAGATGAGAGATAGAGTGAGTGTGTGGTGTTGATGGTGAGGTGGTTGTGGATGATGGTGGAGTGAGGTGGTGAGATTTTGTGGGGAAGAGGATGGTGGTTGTTGATGGTGGATGGTGGTGTATGGTTGTGGGAGAGGATGAGGATTTCATTTAGAGTTCAAGCCTATTTTGGTATTTTCACTCAAGGATATGAATGTCTTTTTGACATATTATTTAAAACCAAATACTCAATAACCTACACTAGCCGGTCGATAATGGGTGCACATTCAATGTGTATTATCTTTGGGTGGACGCTAAATCCATTATTGTATAACTTATAAAAATACCCTAAAAACGATCAGAATAATACCAATTTCACGTTTGACAAAATCTAACATTTATATTTTAATAAAATACTCATCTTGATACATTTTCTATTTTAAGGGGAAGTAAAAAGATAGTTACACAATATATATATATATATATATATATATATATATATATATATATATTCTCATAATTTTGTTTCAAATAGTTGCGTCAGATACATATTGATAAAATGTTTTATATAATTTAATAAAATATATATAGTTAGGATTAATTAAGTTACATCGGTATAGCATTAAGTATAGTTATACCATTTAGTAAATTTCTAAAAACTTAAAATTTCATTAATTTAACGGTTGAATTACAATTATATATCACTACAAGAGAAAAAAAAAAAACTTCTTTGTTATTAAAATCGCTCCTAAACCGGCGGTTCAAAAACTGCCCAGCGGGGCATAGAGCGTTTAGCATCAGTTAATAACCGCCGCAAAAAGCAATGCATATATTAAAAATCCTAGAGAGTACTCAATTCATTTGATTTAAGGCATATATTAAACAATTCATGGCTTAAAATATATCTCAAACGATGAGTACCATGGAAAAGGGCAATAATCACATCTTGAGTGTGTTCTTCTCAACAAGTGTCTAAGAAATCACAAAAAGTACATTATCATATTAAAAAGTGTCAAATTAAGCTTAAAGTGCCAAAATCAAGCAAGAAATAAATATTGAAAGCCTTGGTATGATTGTAAAACTCACCTAACTCTGGAAATAAAATAGAAAAGATCGAACAGTCTCCCTGTACGGTTTCAACACTCCCCATTCTAATTATATAGAGGTTTTATACTTCTTGCTAGTCCAAGCATTTCATAGAACTTATAAAAGTGTTAAGAGAAAGAGAAGGAAAACACGTAATTTGCACACAAGCTCAACAAATCATTAGTACAAAAATAAGCATAAATCCAATCCAGTAGCTAATTTTAGTTTCATTATTTAATCATACTTGCATCTCCAAACTTCTAGAAACACCCTCTCATTTGAAAATACCCTTTCTCAGAAAGTTAAAAAAACCCTATTTTTCAAAAACTGAGAGAATGAGGGAAAAAGTAAATCTAAGGAAAAGGAAGCATAAGCATAGGGTTTACAGTTTAAATAATCAACAGCCTAGAACCACGGCAAGAACGAAACGATATTTGTCATCAATCTTTTGGTATGGAGAGAAACAAAACCCTAAATGGAAACGAGATGTAGGAGTGTGGTCCACTTGTACGATGGACGATTGCAGCAACTAAGTAGGCGATGGAGCTCTTGTGTGGGAGCGAAACTTTTGCAAATGTGGTGAGATGGAACACGATGGTGCGATAAGCAATGTCCTTGGCTAGTTGGGAGTGGTACCTGCAAAGATCATTTCGACGCTCAAATCAATATATGAGTGAATATGAGGTGATTAGTAGATAATGACCGTACCAGAGCATGGATGAACATGCATATATACTAGCTCAAGGATGATATTCGTGTAGTTAAGAAGTATTGTAACTATAATCGAGATCATCATGAAAATTGTTAGATTTGTGTGTATAAGTGTCTTCATAAAGTCTTTTGAAGATTATGTATGTTACACCTTTAACGGTTATGCAGTAAAGTATTTATTATTTTATAAGCGATTTTAGAACCTTAACTTTAATTGGGTTAAGACTTCGTCATATGTTACACCCAAATAACTTTATTGTCATCTAAAAATCTTAATGTGTACCTCAGATCCAATTTTGAGCTGTAATATAAGCCCTCAAGTCAATATGCAAAATAATTTGTATGTCGAGGATATCTCAAATTCATGAGATGAGATGCATCTCGGACCAGGAGTTGCCCGTAACAATTTTCATTTGTTTTTTTTAATCATTAGATGGAGATGGCTCAAACCAATCAACTGATGTGGAGCATCAGTAGCGCACAACCGGTCAAAACAAACAGGAAACAGCAAAATTAAAGCAATAGAGAGAAGACAATAACAAAATTAAGCTAATAAGATAATATATATTCATTCAATCATTTGTTATGCTATTATTTTATGTAATTAATCTCATGGATGTGTCCAAACTTCTAACTGCTAATACACGCCATTTTATATACTTCGTCACACAAATCTTACGACATCGTTAGTATTTCTGATTATCCAGCGTCGTTACTAACTATGACACACACGCAACTTGTTATTATATAATCGATTCAAAATTTTCATCTAGAAAAACCAATAAACGGCAACTAAACAATATATTCCAAATTTATAATGGCTTACGCACGAATATAAAAATAAAAATGATTGAAAAGTTAATGGAGTGTTTTTATAGATAAAATGTCTCATGTGTACCATAAAATATTATCTCCGATAGATGAGCCAAAAATTAATGTTTTTGAATAAAGGTTAGTTGAAGTCAAAACATAAGCTATATGAGAGATTCTTAATTTTTCATGCATATCATATTATGGAGCCTGTTAAATAGATAGATAAATTACGTAACTTATTCAAACAATAAGGTAATAAATGTACTTAATCTAATATTTTAATTTAAAACTAATATAATTTCAATTACTGTTATTTTTCTCTATCACCCTCCTTCAAATTGGAGGTTTCGTTGCAAATGCCAAGTTAGCAAGTGGGAAGCCCAAATCACGAAGACATCTTACCAACAAGATCGTTAGCATTCTTTTTCTACTCATATAAAATGAAAAAAAACCTGTACAGGCTACAATTAATAAGCCCAATCCATTAACGGTTAACCCACCATTAGCCCAACGTTAACACATTATACTCGTTAAAAAGTCGAGCTTATTTTTAAAATTAAATATTAGTAATGCTAGTTGGCTAGAATTATTGCTAGAAATATTGCCATAACTTTAAAAAAAAAAAATTAAGCATTGTGGTTGGATAAGTAAATAAAGTAAAAGTTACTTATTGATCTAATGGTCAGAATCATTAGACATCATTTGAACAAAATTTCAATTGAAACAAATTTCAACTAAAAAACATCAATTCAATATTAGGGGACAATAGCTTATTTAAACCATTGAAAATTATATATAATGATTAATGATTCTCGGTGGTGCACGCGCGTGTAGTTAAATATACAGTGACATTGATGTGCTCAGTTTTTTCCTTCGACATACGATCGGCTATGAGTGCCTGGAATAGTTGGAAAGCCTCGTCAATGATGGCTCTGCCAAAGTAAGTGTAGCACAGCCCTTATGCATGTCGCCATGCGGTATGCGCCGTCATTGTTGCCACATTCACTCCAGTGCAGTGCAAAGCAGATTCATTCTGAATGATCCTTCTTTCAAGATCTCCAGCACTTGCTCTCCCTGCATCAAACATCACGTACGGTTGCACGCCATTCTTTTAAGAATTGTGTATTTATAATGATTTAATTAAATAACAACACAAGAAGAAGCAAGCAAGCGCATATCAATATTCAAACTCATAGATAACTAATATACCATCATGTTTTTCTTTACAGCAAAATTGAAATCTACCAGTTTTATATCCGCACCTTCGAGACCAGGTGATTTAGAGCTATATATGGCCAGAAGCTCAAAAAGGTAACCCGCAGATTCTTCTTCCCAAAACTGTGAGGACCGTAGAGCCTCCTTGCACCAATTCCTCCGCACGACACTTGAGGAACGATGAAAAGTCCCTCTGAAATTGCTTGTAGTAAGCATTCAACACATTTGTTGGGCTTGTCTTGCTTATATAAATGTTTCCCTTGTTGTTCTCTATATCCTCAGGAACCTCGCAAATTATTAAATATAATAAAACAACAAGACAATCCATAACACATAGGCAGAGCCAGAAATTTAATGGCAGGAACTAAACATGTAACGTAGGGAAATAAATGAAAAATTTGTTGGCTGCCATGTAAACTAAAGTTGACTATATAGTACTTATTTTCTGCCAGAGTAACTCCCCTCCGTCACTTCCTTCCTCCAACGCCAACGACCTTTCCGCCATTCAACCATCGCTCAACAAGGTCTGCCACCGCCACCCCCTCTGTGTTGGCCACCATTAGAAATTAGCCACCGTCCGATCGCCCTCTGTTCCCCCAACCCTGCCCTCGCCACTCTCCAAGCTTTCCGCATGTTCTTCGTGATTTAAGCAGCGTGGTCTTGAGAATACCATCACCATGTGCAGCACCGTGAATCCACCGTTGTTGTCGCGATGGTAGAGGTCGGTCAGCGGATCCATTGGTTTTTTGTTCAGATCATTGTTCGTGTTTCCAGATGTAGTGATTTTTTTTTAATCTGTTATGGTATTTTCATATTTGTTCTACTTTTTTCTTGGATTTGGTTCGCAGTTTGTCTGATCGCATTTTCCAAAAAGGTCGATGACGCGAAGGCTCTTTGCCACTGACACTCCACTCGTCTTCTTCGTCGATGCTTTGGTCATCTTCTACATCGAGCTCCCTAAACATATTTATTTTTTATTAGAAAAATCACTTTTTTGTTTGTTAAGTTCATTTTTTTTTTTTTGTAAAGTTTTAATTTTTATGGGTTAGTTGTGGTTGTAGTTGTGATTGTATGGTCATACTTTTCTCCTGTTTTTTTTTTTTTTGGTTGGATTTTTCTGATATTTGTCATCAAGATCCTATGGTAGTTGGGTAGGGCAACACTGGTTGTGGTGGTGGTGGGAGAAGTCGCAGGGAGAAAGGGGTGGTTAAGAAAAATGGCATGGTTAAGAAAATTAAAAAATGGTGTAGGGATAAATTAGTAAATTAAGTATAAATATTATTTAAATATAATTTTAATTTATTGTGAAATTAATGTTTTGGATACAATCTCAACCTTCCATTTGGAAGGTTGAGATTTAGGGACCAATTTGGTCCTTAGCGCAGCCTAGTCCAAATTAGTTAGAGCCTTGATTAATTGGATTTGTATGAGGTTATGTCTAGGTCCGTTATGTTGCACGTCTCCTAACAACTGGTATTCAAGCTTGATGCTTGGTGCGTTCCAATAAATATGTGTGACACAAGATTAAATATGGGCGGATTAGCCGATTTGATGACAAGAGAGGGAGGAGATGACAGATTGCGTGAGTTTTCAAAATTGGTGGAGCCACATTATTTGGTAGAATCATATGTTTAATTGGTACGTATTGAGGCCAATAGTACTTATTTGTAGTATTTACATAAAAAAAAGGCTTCTTTATGGTGATTGCGAAAGGTTTTTAACTCGTTTGAGCTAGATTGTGGAGTTATACATGTTCGTTAGTTGATGTTTCAAATTAGGTAAAACAATGTTATTTGATTGATACGGTTGTGTAGCTGGTACAGGTTGAGAAGTTTGCACGTGACTAAGTATCTTGTATCAAGGTGGAGTTACCGATTTTCATGGTGGTAGAGCATTCACCATTATGGAAATTGTAATTAATTTTATTTATGTTTTTTTAAGATGTATGTCCTTGAGATTATCCTTTAATTTATGAATATTGAAATTATTGATATGAATAATTTGGTAAGATATTAATACATTCGGACATATGTCAATAAATTTTGTTAGAATATACAAAATCTGTTAAGATTTAAAATGAGGACCCTTAATGGGATTAAAGTCAATGACTAAGTGTATGACAAAGGCAGAGAGGGTGTATAATGGGCTTTCGGTGCTGGAACTAAGGAATGATCTTATATTATTTTTATCTCATAATGAAAATATTAACAATAAAAATATTAACGTGGATGGAAACATGAGATTTGTCAAACCATGTTAAATTTTTTATCTTTTTTACTTATTGTCATCTTGTTAATTTTTTCTTATTTGGTGTTTGTGTTTATATTTAGTTAATTAGATTTGTAGGAGGCTGTGGTTTGGACGTAAACTTATTCAAGGTTTGAACTTTTGTTCAGCAGCCATGGACGCCCAAATACAGATAATAAGGATAACATTTTCCATTGCAAGTGAAATGAGAGTCTTTGAAAGGGAAAATGGGAGAAAATCTGAGAAGTTTTGAGAGAAACAGAAAAGGGAAACTGGATTTTCATTTTCTATGTTTGGAGATTTAGATTTGAGATACCAGATCGGCTTTTCTTTCGCCATTAATCTTGTAGGAGCTAGTGAGAGGTTGAAGATGGTGGCAACCAGATGATTAAGCAATTAACATTATGTGCGGGGAGAGAGGTTAGGTAGGAAGTTTGACAGATGTGCAACCATTAATTTCTGTTTATTAAATATTAATCTTAATGGGATAAATCTTCAAATTACGTGGCCTTGCCAACTGTGTCTGGCATATTACTTCGGGGCAAATTATCACTAAAAAACATACAATTTTGTGATAATTTTAAATGTCACTAGTTAATTTATATATATAATATTTCATACTAAAACGTCATATTCAACTTTCATAGACATCCTTTAAATTCTCAAACTAAGTAAATAAATAATTATTTGCAGAAAATATGACTAAATATTAAAATAGTTATGAAAACTGACACTTACCGTGAATTGCTGGAACTACAGCATCGTCACCCGAAAACTTTAATAGAACTTACTCTTCTTTCTCAGTTTGAAATGAGGCACGATATATCTTGTAATTTTCTCTTGTTCCTCACTTACTCACGGGCGCACATAACACAAGATGAAGAGATTTTTTTTAAACACTTTCACTCACTTGAGTTCGTATTAAACACGGCACAAACTCAACCTTTTATAAACTTAAATTGCAATATAATATTATGAGTAAAGCAAACCCAAGGATGAAGGAATTAAAATGCATTCTTCCAAGTTTTTCTTCGGTTAATGATTCATATCTTAATTAATTTTCCATATATCAACTTGAAACATTTGCTCACTGCCCACGTTGCATTTCTTTCTCTGACAATGTCACTAACTTTAGGAATTACTTTTACTTTGAAGCTTTTGAATCTCGTAACTCCACCCTGCATTAGTTTACTACATAATTAAGTTATCTATATGCTCGACCCTACATAGAAACACGAGAACTTACAATATATTTATTATCATATATTTTTTTTTTTATAAATTGACCAAATAATAATCTTTCTTTGGCAAATAAACTTAAAGTTTAATGTTTATTATTTACCCAAATAATAAACTTCCATAATAAACTTTCTTTGAGCTGATTATTATTCACATAAATAACAAGCATTAATTAATCTTTTTAATTATCTAAATTACCTTAAACATATTAACTTATTAAACATTATAATTACCAACTTAACCTGTTTTTTTCGAAAAAGAGAAAAAAAAGGAAAAGAAAGAAAGCAATCAGGTGCACGGTGCACGGATAAGACCATATGCAGTATAGTAACATCAATTCAAAAATCATGGTTACACTTGATAGATTCAAAAACAGCGTCAATGACGCAGTCAACTATTTTCTTTTCCTAACGAAGGGAATCAATTTTCGTATGCATATCAATGAAACCTATTCATATAGAATCAATAATAATGTCTTATATATTCAATCATAAATGGCTCTAATACCACTTGATAGATAAACACGAATTCTATGATTCTTAAAGCATTTATGTTAACTCAATAAGAAGAATAAAACTTAGATGTGCAGAAATGTACCTAAATCTCTATAAACAATCGATGTACGAATACGCGGTTCTTGGTCTTCTTAACCAAAATTCATGAATCCTTAAATTAGGGTTTGAGCACAGCACATTTGATGAGGAGTAGATTGTAAATTGATTTTGGTATGTTCGGAGCTGAAACCCTAAATGCCAAAAAAAAAAATAAGCGTAACGAATATTATAAGTAATAAAAATAGTCTAACTTATTCATTTATTTAATTTCATTAAATATAAGTAAAACTAACCTATTCCTATTATAAGTCATAAAAATAGCTAATATAATTATATATTTCCTAGCCATCCTACGAGTGAGGAAAATTATACGTGATTTATTAGACCAAAAAATGAGTTTTGCACTTTACTAGAAAACTAGAAAATAAATCGCATACCTGCTAAAATTATAACGGAAGATTTTACATTGTAGCTCCGAAGAAGTCCAAGTTTGAAAATAAGACAAGGTCTGAGGGATGACCCAATAAGTCACGTATGGGGATCTCGCCTAACACCCTAAAAAGGGATCTAGAGCTCATCTCAAAATGGGTTTAAGAGGAGGTAAGTCCATTGAGGTGTGGAAAACTACAAGGCCCATTGGACCTAGGCATGGTCCGTCCCCAAAACTTGTTCATTAATTTTCACTTGTTGTACTACCGTCACGTCACGCATTCGATTAACACGCAAGTTTTTTGTTTCCAAGTATCTTTCGTGTTTCGACAAAAAAAAATAAATAAATAAAAAAAAATCTTTCACGTATTAATATGCTGTTACAGGTGAACCCATTTGAGATAATGGACGAGTATCACATATTTTTGCTAATATGACAATATTTTATATATTATGACTCAAATCCATTTAAAAAATCAACCCAAAAAATTGCAACTAGATGGAGGATGGTATAGATCACTTCGAAACAGAGAGAACTAGATGCGAGAATAACTATAACACGTGTGCCTAGAATAATTCCCTTTTAAACAGCCACGAGTTGATCAACAAAGAGATGCCATGAAATATCCTTAGTTTAGCGATACCCGTAATTAGTATATGGTAATTTTGAGAAAGGAAACTATCTGCCCTGCTCATGAACTCTTGTATCCAGCTATTCTGGAATGAATTTATTTATTAAAAAAAAAAGGTTGCTCTGTTTGTTTTTTTTCCCCTTTTTCTAAAATTTATTTTCACAAGAAAATTAGCTCATCCACTCTAAGGGACATGACAGGATTAAAAAAAAAAAAAAAGACACAAAATCTTATTTAGTTGGTGAGACAAGTATAAAAATTTGTGTGTTATAATAAAAGATTAGTTTATTTTTTGCACATCTGTTTTGTCTCTATTAAATCAAGCAATATAGAAATATAAATAAGTGTGTTTAGTACACTACCGTCAAACAAAATACAAAATTAAATTTTCCTCTTATTTTTTTATATCTTTATCCCTTTATTTTATCTTGTCTCAACAACTAAACGCACACACATGCACACGTTTTCTTAATACAATTATTTAATTATATTTTGTCTCGTCATTAGACTTGTTTGTCTTTTACGATAACTATACAAAATATTCATATGTAACATATAATTGTTTAACAGCAAAACAATATTATCTTATAAAAAAAAAAAAAACTCATAACATATGAGAATGATTTTAATGTATAGAGTGTGTTTGGTGGGATAAAAATTTCATGGATGAAATTTATGAGTAGAATTACTCATGATTCCAATCTATTTTATTCTATCAAAACACATTTATAGAATGAAAGAAAATTGAAGCGTTATTTAATTATATATATACCATTATACATGAGACTTTTATGATATAAAATGAGAGTCAAAGCACTTCAATTGATGTAAAAAAATCTAATTGAATATATATGTAAAATATTTTTTCACTAGCAACAATGCATCAAAATTAAATTTATAATATATTATGAAATTCTTAGCATGAAACCCTAAACCAATTCATCAATCTTTCTATTACTATATATTAGATGAGCATAATCATCCAAAATAAGTAATGATTTGGATGATGAACTAACTTACAATTAAAGCAAAGAGTTAGGTAAGTTAGTTATGTGAGAGTTAGTCAGGAAGTCAGTTATTGTGCACATGGCATAATTGCTTAACTTGCAGTCGAAGCAAGTGTTGCAGTAACCATAAAAGGCTTAATGCCTTCCATCAATACAATTTTTCCATTTCATTTTCTGCAGTCACTCAAACTTCTATCACTATAATCTACTTATATATTTTTGATAATTGCTGCCTGCACAGGCATGTCTTGCTTTTTCGCACTGTGCAAAAGAACCGAAGAACACAGACCAAGGGGAGGAGAGATGCAAGCAGAGGAAGAAAAGTAAGCAGATAGGATAAAAGCCAAAACCAGGTGCCTGTAATAAGATACCTGGTTGACACTAGCAGGAGCTTACAGGGAATAGACAAATCAGGCAATTTTTCTGCAGAACAGATCATAATTATGTGGTCCAGGGGAGCATACAGAGGAGAAATTCTGACCATCATAGAAGGACTCCTCTTCACCTTGTGGAATTCGCAAAGTGGAGCTGCGTATTGTTCACACAATATGGTTCTGTATATCAAGTATCAAAATTGCATTGCCCATTTTGCTTTTGACATTATTATTGGTTCTGTTGTTTGGTTGGAGGAACCCCACCTATTTCTGATCCCAACCTTTAACACTTAATTAAGGAAGGAAAATATCCTTACTACTTCATCTCGGTCCGAAATGGTAGTTTAGATGCAAACCATTTGCTATTATCTCTTTTGAAGGCCAAACCTAAAATATTTTTAATAAAAATCATACAATATGTGAAAGTTATATCCTATTTCAGATATCATATATGCTTTCCTGATTCTACTAAGATCAAATCAAGGATCAGCCATTCGTGTCAGATTCGGAATACAATTCCACGATAACTATATCACAACAATCAAATTAGGAAAGTTGTTATATAGTTTTTATTCCTCCACTTTTTGCAATGACAATTAATTAAGCTGCAGAATTGTACCAGTATTGATTCCAATTCTTTCCCTGTCCGTGTTGAACTGATCCAAGTAAAATCACCCGAGTTTCTCAGAATATATTCGTCGTGACAATGGCTGGTTCTGTTCCGTGATTCGAAAACAGCATGTTTTGCAACCATAGAAATTAAATCCTCCTTTTGACGAAAAAAGACATCCATTAATTATATTATATTATATATACAAACAGTAATTTAACTCAATTCCTTATATTTCTGATAGGGATTTTTTTTTACTTGCTTGTTATTTTCTAATTCTAATATAGCAGTAGGAAGGTACAGAGTAAAAGAAATAGTAAAAAAGAAGAGAAGAATGAAGGCTTAGGGTGCAGTTGGGTTGGAGAAGTTAGACAGGGGCATTAAAGCCAAGCAGTAAAAATACTACTACCCCCCCCCCCCACCTTTCTTTAATCTTTACACAAAATTCTTAAAGGGAAAAAAATAGTAGAAAATAAGCAGTACAATAACAAGAAGCTAGAAGAGATTTTGATTTTGATGATTTCCTAGTTTCGTTCGTTATTTTTCTGTTTATGTCTAACAAGACTGATTAGTTAATTAATGACTTGATTAATGGCTAATAAGACTGTTAGTATGTTCTGAACTCTGAACAACAATGGCGAGCGACTCTTCCCTTAGAAGCCTCATTTGCTTCGCGATGAACGCCTCTATCTTGCGCCGGAACTCCTCATTGCTCAGCTTATCATGCGCATACACGCTCTCCGCCGCCTTTTCTGTCTCCGATCGCCGGAGTTTCCGCATTGTCGTCTTCCTCCGTTCACCTCCTTCTTCCTTCAACTTCTCCGACTCGCTCCGGCGATAAACTCTTCGCGAATCGGAATCCGTTACAGAGCTTAAATTCTTGTTCGTACACGTGTCAATTTCAGCTAGATCCGGAACGTGATCGTGCGGGTGCTCTGCTTTCTCTTCCGCTACGGCCGCGCGACACGGAGCAGGAGGATCGGATTCGGAGGCGGTGAGCCGGGCGGACTGGGCGAGGAGGGCGGCGATGATGGCGTTGGAGAGGGCGAAGACGAAGAGCGGGCTGCGGAGGCAGTCGGCGGAGAGGCGGAGCGCGAGAGGGAGGCGCGTAAGGATCCACGAGACGAGAAGGAGACCGAGGCACAGCTCCAGAACGCGAAGCGTCCTCGCAATGCCGCTGAAGAGAGAGCGCGCGCTCCCTTTCTCCGATTTGAAGTTTCCGAACTCGAACGCTGCTTCCATAGTTAGAGATTTCAGTTGGAGCGAGAAAAGAGCGAAAGAAAGTTAAAAATTCTCAATGAGTGTTGGTGTTAGAGAGTGAGAGAGCTCAACCTTTTCTCTTTCAACATCACCATCTACTTATACACGCGCGCGCACACTCTTTTTTCTGTGCTTTTCATTTTATTTTATTTATTATTTATCTATTCAAAAGATAGCGTTTTATTTGCATTAAAAATTATAACTATTTTGATTAAGACTTGAAAAGGACCGAGCGTATAATTAGTTGAGGACTTGGAGTATACGGTCAAATATTGACTCATTCCTACCTTATACAAGAAAAGAATCAAAACTACTCCATAACTGGCGTGCACAAATTAAACTATGCCTGCTGCTATCTACTCTCCAGTGTATTTTTATTTTGTTCTTTCATTCTCAAAAGGTGCTCTGATTCGTGTACATCGAATTTGTATGTTGTTCATGGTTCATCCATTGTTGTGATTTTATCTCTTTCTTTTTTTTTTTTAATTATTCTCTCCGTATTTAAGAATAGCTGGGAAAACAGAAGAGAGGGATTTGAAAGGTAATTAAAGTGAATATGCATGAACAGAAGTGAGATAAGATGTGGCATTTCACGTGAGCGATGTATCGGTGCCAAGTAGCATCGCTCGTGCATTCCGATCTGCTCTTCTTTTTCAGTTTTACTTGAAAACAATATTATTTTGTTACTTTTTTTTTTTCCCAGTCAAAATATTCGAAGGACTAAGGAGTGTATACCAATTCAACTTTGCAGCTCAGACACCCTTTTTTTTGTGTCTTATTATGGTAACGTTATTTATGCCCAATGCCCACACCAAGTAAAAAAACATTCTTTCCTTCGTACTTTTTGAACTTTGCATACCAACTCTAGGTAGGACTAGCACTGAACTTGATAATCAGCAGCATCAATAACTCAATCACCAAAAGTAAATAAACTTGATAATAATATTGGACTGTCCTCTTCCTTTTTCACTTGGGATCCAAATTAGAGGATAAGTGGATAACTAAAGCCTACTTGAAGCCCAAGTGAAAACAAGGAAATAATATCAATGTTTCATAAAGGCAGAATATTAATCAAGGTTTCTTGGCAGAATATATAATGGTAGCTGAAATGAATAGAGCAGTAAAATTCACCTGTTCATTCAAGAATCATGCAACATTTCATATTATTTTAACACTTCAATTTTGATAATTTACCATTCTTGTTGGCATATATAATAATAATTTTTGTTTATGTTCTCTCTTGGCACACTAATATTCATATCCAGTATTATCTGCTACAAACAAACTGCGTGTTTAGTGTAGAAGCAGTTCTGGTATTTGTGCATATAATGGAAGGAGGAGGAAAGTTACAATGAAGATGATCTCAAAATTAGTGAGATGTGGGGGTCACGGAATTTCATGCATATGATACATTAAATTGTTTAGTACTATTCATCGGGGGGTTCAACGTTTAGAACAAACTGTGACTGAGCGGGTCATGAGGCAGGGTTAGTAGTGATGGGGGTAATAGATGAACAGGTGTAGGTGTTGCTCCCTAGCTATGTATGACCACTTGACCAGGCATTCCCAGACTCCTGTCTGTCTCAGTCCTAGTCCTACTGCTCGCTCGCTCTCTCTCTCTCTCCGGTGCGGTTATTGATATTATTATTATTATTATTAGTGTTAGTAGCATACGATACGATATACACATCACGTGCCACGGAAACGCCTGGCCACACGCATCACTTCTGCCTCTGCCAACCTCTCTTCCTTACTTGGACAGGGCATAGGGTATAGGCCACTGTATGTATTGTGACTTGTCAAAGCGTTTACCACCCGGAATAAAATTATCTATACCCCGTAAAGTGATAAGTCCGCTATGTATAATTTTAACTATTATAATATGATAAAAGGTTAAGGAAACAATATTTTTAGATAATAATAAGAATGTAAAATTGATGTGTTATATAAGAAAAAAAATTAATGAGTTTCATTTTTTTTTATTTTATTTGTTATTGTTCATCTTGTTATTTAAAAAAGTTGTTTATCTCACTTTTTTATTATAATATACTGGTAAAAATATTATTTTTACATATTATTTTAATATCTACTTTTATAGCATGTAAATATTTTTCAATTCAATAATATACTTTAATCGACTTTTGAGTACTCATACATAGTGTCATTTAAAAATTAGATAATAAAAATTTAAGTAACTGAACCCAAATTTCATCCTAAATACTACATCGAATTTTGAACTTTAAATCAAATAAACACATGCTTAAATTGCAACAATGAAATAAAATATGTAATTGAGTTTCATTAATTTGTTTTTAATTTATAACGATTAGGACTATTCAGTATATTTACATACTACATGGATAATAACGAGCATGTAAATCAGTTAACATAAATAATTATAACTTAATTATGTCTATATGACATTTTTGAAGGGAGGCAATCTTGGTGAAGCCACTATAAATAAAACCAAGTTTTAACTTGGTAACGATTCTTGCTTTTGTGAAAAAGAAGGAGCCTCAATTATGTAAAAAGGATTTTATGTTCAAAACGAGGAGCTTCTCTATGAAATTGATGGCAACTCTATTGCTCGGAAAGTGAAGATGAGTAAAGGGGAATATTTTGTGTATATGATGTTGAAAGATGCTTTCTGAGTAAAATCTCTATTTCAATTTTCAAAGAACACCACAAACCGGTACACATTTCCTCCTTGTGTTACTATTCGGAGGTTAAAAAATACTTTGTTGAGTGATACTCTAGACTATATCTATCTCCAGTTATCCACAAAACAATCAACACCACCACACATTTCATTTTCAGCGTTATTATCCTGTGCCATAATGGGGTCTGGAAAACGATGAGATTTATTTTCAGTGTTCACTCCACTAGGGAGATCTATTTTCAGTGCATATTCTTTTCTTTGCTATATTTCAAGATTAATCTGAACATGGACTGCTCTAGCTAAAAGATATGGGTGTTGAAGCCCACACTAATGAAAAAAAAAACTTTAAAGATAAACATTTTATTTTAAAAAATAAAATGAGTATTTTTATCATTATATCATTAACATAAAAAATAAATTTTATTCTTTATTTAAATGATCTAATAATTACACACTTAGAAGATCGAATATATGAAGAAAAAAAAAATCATCCAAATCCAGTACTCCGACTAGCCACAACAGCCCGCTCAGTTGGAACCAAAATAAAAAATAAAAAAACGTATAGACTTTTGAGTAAATAAGGATTAGAGTTAAATCATTTTCACTGATATAGTAATTTAAAATTAAATTACCTTTATAAATGAATAAAAAAACAATGCTTCCCTATATGAATGCATTCTATTATTTCCCACCAATCAAAAGCGTGTTATGCTGTCTCTCGTGCACTTTTTAGACCAAGGCCGGATTAAAAGTTAAAAATGTTGGCCTGAAAATAAATTAAAAATTTATGTAAAAGAAGGTGTCGAATTGTGGACCCAAATTTAAACCTAATTGGAAGTTTCTCAGACGAAGATCAGAGTTTTCCTTGGTATATACTTTTTGTGTAAATGGCTCTCTCTCTCTCTGGATTATACCATCACACATGGCGCCAACCACCGTTTGCTACAATCCCTCTTCCAATTTCCTCGCAACGAATGTTCTAAGAGAGAAATACCTGTTGAGAAATTGCACTTCATTTGCTCTCACTTCTTCTTCAAGAGCACTTCTTTGTGGCGGGTTTGTTGCGACGAGACCTGTTTTGCGAAGAAGCGGAATCTGGGAATCGTCGAGTGCTATGAACGAGTCCAACAGAGCTTCCGCTTTCAGAGATGAAAGTGGCGACGAAAACTTTCAAGTGCTTGAACAAGAAGTCTTGATCGATGGGTCAAGTGGGTTTCAGCCCAAGTTTTTGTCCGGTGAGGTGGAGTCCAAGCTCAATCGACTGGTTCGTAATCCAAACCTAAACCCCACTAATCATGTTTTTTTTCCTCTCTTGAGTCATTATTACAATTCTGAATTTCCACTCATTTCGTCTTATTTTCATTTTATTTTTATTTTTCTCATTGCTTCATAAAGACTTTACTCAAGTGGAGCAACTGGTTAGTTCAGTTCTATGGAAAGGATTCTTACTTGATTTTACTTATTTAATTTCGTGGCCCAAGGTTTCTATTTGACATGATTCCTGGCAATGCATCCTAATTCGCATGTTTTTTCATTATTGTAAGGGAACAGAAGTAGTAGCAAATTAGCAATAGACTGAAAAGAGAAGGGGATGAATGTAACCAAGTTAACCTTACTTTTGTTTGTAAGATTAATTAACGAACGAAATGAAACTTAATTAATCATGTTTGCAAGATATAATGTTTAAGAAGGGATTTATAAATTATAGTTTTTCCCCTGTTCCACCCAATCTTGGGTTAGAATGTGCATTAAAGGGTGAAGGAAGGGAAAATAGATCCTTCAATTTCTTTACTTTTCTAACAGTGTTTAAACTCTCAAACAATGGAACTGATTCCCTTTTCCATTTTAAGTTGTGTTGTAGCAACGGATATTCTTGTATTCTCAAAATGACTCGAGTACTTCTAAAAGAGTAGAAACTTGTGTCATTTATTAAAGCTGAAATTTAAGCAAACGGTTTGAATTCCCGTCTTGAAGAGTGGTTATTGTAAAATAGAACACGCATTAATGTGTAACTATATTTTCGTGAGCTAATGAGTTGGTGCTGTTGTTTGCAGAGCAAGTGGATAGTATCAGCCCTTTTGGGTGGTTTCTTTCTTTGGAGGCATGATGCAGAAGCCTTATGGGTTGCAGCAGGGTCTATTTTGAATGCGATGCTTTCTGTTTTGCTAAAGAAATTACTGAACCAGGAACGACCTTCAGCCCTGAAATCTGACCCCGGGATGCCATCTTCGCACGCACAATCCATATTCTTTGCTGTCGTCTTTTTTACTTTGTCAAGTAATCTCTCTGACCTCTTAATTCTTTTTGAGTCAATTACTAAGAGAAATGATTGGTAAAATTTTTAGTCCTGTGATACTTGCATGTCTGTACTTATGTATTATTCAGTATCCATCGTTAAACATAGATCAAGGTATAGCACTGAGTGTATATGACTCTGCATTATATGTTTTCATTTTTAGAATCTGGATGCTCAAAGGTTATTGAAATCAAAGTTATGGTGAAAGGATCTGATATTGGCTTGGTGTTTGATTTATTAAGTAGCTAGTTTGGCATTGCTGGGATAAACTTAATTATTTGCCTTTGTGTTTTTGTTTTGCATCACTATAAATATATGTTTGATTCTCTTGTGATGCTGCAGGTGTAGAATGGCTTGGGCTAAATGTATTCAGCATTGCTATCAGTGGACTGCTCTTGTCATGTGGTTCTTTTTTTGTAAGTATATAGCGTCTCCAATAGGCAATTGGTGTAGCTTTTTATGCGGATTCATTGGTACCTCAATTTTTACTGCTCTATACAATCCATAAGAAATGGTTATATGGATTGCCATCTTTGTTACCTCTTCGCATTAGGTGCACTATGTAGATAACCTGTTATAATTGTTCATGTTATTCATCTAACCCATTCCATTAGTAAAGAATATTATTCCAAACTTACACATGATATTGAGGCCTGCCTTGTGCTCTAATTGACAACTTATGTGATGTTTATTCTTTCCAAAGTACAATGATCTCATGCATGGACATAAAAACTCAGAAGCTTTCAGAATATGTATTCAAAAGGTGTATTGTGTCTTACATTTAATGCAGACAGTGAAAGCGACTAGAATCAGACATGAATATCGATCATAATGAACTTTAGAATCTAAATTTATCTAGTAGAAGCTATTAGTATTGTGTCTCACATTGTCGAGTGATGCTATTTATAGAAAATTCCCTTGTGTTTATCGTTAGAGCGCACTGCTTGTATCTTTTTTTTTTGGGTAACAGACTGCTTGTATCTAGTTTATGACATGAAATTTTCTGAGTTTGAGTTTACTAAGCTTGAGTTGCTCTATGCATATTCTGTCTTCCAGTCATACCTGAGGGTGTCGCAACAACTTCATTCAGTGAGCCAAGTGGTTGTCGGAGCAGCCATCGGATCTGTTGTCTCTATCTTGTGGTATTGGCTATGGAATGCTTTTATGGCGGATGCATTTGTATCCTCTATGTGGGTTAGAATCATTCTTGTTTCGGTTTCTGGAGGACTTTGCTTAAGTTTTATTGTATTTGCAATCCGAAAATGGCTTCAAGATGACTTAAAAGTCTAAAACCACACACAACACATGTGATGAGATTTTACTTAGTTTTGATCGCTAATGATATCTCATTTTGTTTCTATCAAGAGTGAATTCTTAGTTTCTTACGAATGACTGGTTATCAGATGAGACTTCAACCCCTTTGGTGCTACTGAACTATTATATATATATATATATATATATATATATANTTGAACTTAATTGGGACAATAATGGCAGAAGCAATGAGGATTGAAACCCAACGTTAGATGCTTCTCAAGGAGGTGGAGTTCCACTATTTTGAGGTTACAGACAAAACGAAATTGAATTTGATAAAAATAGAGGACTTGTGGTATAGTTAAATAATTTTTAATGAGTAGATGATCTTTATTTTGATTCGAACGAGTAGATATTGTTATTGAATGAAAAGTACATCTTGATTAATGCAGTTTCTTTAATATATATGTATATATATATTAACATATTGCTAAAGAAATGGTGAACTACGATGACCTCTGCTTTAAATCAAATGAATAAATAAGGGATTGAAGTTGGTCTAGTATATTTTTTTTTTCCCTTTCTGGTTTGAACTCAAAATGGTTACAGGGCCAAAATGAGCATGCATGAGATACATTTTACACATACCACTTAATTTTATGCTTGTATTTGTATTCTTCTAAATACGCAAGTAATGTTGAAGAAAAGGTGTAAAAACAACAGCAGGGTTACATAAACAAACAAGTACATGCCATAGTATAGCTCTCTGCAAGAAGTTCATATAACTAACTAGTTACCCTCCTGGATGGAATAAAAAACATTGTGATTCATCTCAAAGAGAGAAACCTGTTAATTAAACAGAAAACACATTAAAACCGCATGAACTTTCACTTAAGGCAATTCCATTCTGGAGTTCCCAATGTGCCTTCCTCCTCCGCCGTTTCCATCCCTTGCCCTCCTCCACCGCCTCGCGTTCGCAAGCTTCCCGAAGATCTTCCTTATCAGGTACAGCTTGCGAGACTGCTGAGCGATCAGGTTCGCCGTGGAAGAACTCTGCCCCAGCATTAAGCCGTAACCGTCCTGGAAGGACTCCATGCCTTGTGTTAAGAGCTGCCAGAACAGCCCCCCGGCTGCGGGCCCTCCCCTCTTGGCGGAGGCGTATATCTTGTAGTACACGGCATTGAACAGCTCGTCCCT
Organism: Nissolia schottii; assembly: GCA_003254905.1. NCBI lineage: Eukaryota > Viridiplantae > Streptophyta > Magnoliopsida > Fabales > Fabaceae > Nissolia > Nissolia schottii. The sequence goes on from QANU01043803.1 coordinate 767,995, forward strand.
TTGGTACGTGCTGTAACCCGAGTCCTTGAACGATTTCCCGAATTCCGCCACCAAAATGGGCTTCCTGAGCGCGTATTGCGCGTCTATGAAGTGAGCGGTGAGCCAGTTGTTCAGGAATGAGAGCTGCGATTGGTCGTTTGAGTTTGATACCCTGCAAACAGGAATCACGAGTTATTTATTATTTGCAATTTGAGAATGGCGTGTTTGCTGTTTAGTTACCATTGATCGGGGTAACAGTGAACTGTTGCGAAATCGATGCCGGGGATTCCATTGTTGGCAATGAAGTCTGTCCCTATGTCGAAACCAGGGTTCATCCTCTTCCTCTGCGGTGTTGATTGTCCATAGAACCCTTCTAGCCCTGCCTCCAGTAAGTGATTCCTGTCTATGGACTTCACTAAGGAAGCCATTTCCGTGATCCATGCCTGCCCATGCGGAAACTTCTTTTGTTTGATATAGAGATTCTAGATCATTATAAAAGTATCCGTGTCTATAAAATAGTGTTTTATATATTAAATAATAAAAAAAGTATTGTATTGTGGGTGTTAGATTTGAAGGGAGCACTATCTATGAAGGTGGAAAGTCAAAAAGAGAAAAGAGTAAAGGTACTTGACCTGAATAGTCCTTCCTGAAGGATCTGATGTGCACCTCGGTTCATTCATAAGCTCCCATGCCATGATTGTGGGGTCATCTTTGTAGTGAATACCAGTAAAACTGTTGTACCTGTTGAGAACAGTCTGTGGAAGATCCAAAAAATAAATAAATCAAGAACTTGAAATTATGTTCCCCAAGAGGCAAAACTACACACTCTTCTCATTATTCTATAAAAACACACTCTACAAGTATCAGCATAACAACTGTCAAATTAATTATAAAACAAGTGATTTAAAATCCTTTCTTATGTAAGAGATTGTTCAAATTACAAGAGACAAAACAAAGTACAAGAACTTGTCAGGGTGAAATAAAGCAAAACTTCATTACCAAAAGGTCTTAAAACACATTTAACAATCAAGACAACAGAAGTTCCCACTAATTACCTTGACATGGTTTGCATAGTAGCCCTTAACAATGGGGCTCCTGAAGAAATCATCGTCTGATGTAAGGTACTGCCCATTACTTCTAGCCCAGTTCACATACTGCTTCTTCCCTCCAAAGCTCTCATAGTTGTTCACCAAGCTCAGTATGACCTTAATCCCATACTTCCTTGCCTCAGATATCACAAAATCTAAACCCTTCAAGACACCAAAAAATAGAAAACATCAGTGTTTCCATGTCTCTGTCCCTCTGCCCTATCCCTTGTACGAAAAGCAACCTTAGATTTGCTCAGTAATACTGATCTGTATGTAATTCTGAAAGCATTCCATGATCCCAGAGACCTCGACCTAAACTTTTCATTACGAAACAAGATATATTAAAAGAGAAGTATTTTGAGGGATACCTTAAATGTTTGTTCATTATAGAAGCCAGGAGCATATTGCAATGGCCTGTAACCACCATCACTGAAAGCCCAAGTTCTAGCAACAGTAAGGCCATGGCTGATTGCTTCACGGAATGCAGAAGAAACCTTGTACCTCTGAGAGGGGTCAGAAGCTGCATACATAAGCCAGTAGGCATTGAAGCCATTTGCATAGTAAGGATTTCCATTCAACACAAAGTGTGTGCCTCTGGCCCTTACAAAACCATCTCCAGCTTCCACCACAACATTAACATGGAACCACTCATCATGGACTAACAGGGCCAAAAGAATAACCAGAGCAAAATGCTTCATCATCTTGGTTCAGTCTCTAGCACCCTGCCAGATACACTGACACTCTTTAAAAGAGCATAGAGGGTTCTCTTCTTGTTTATATGCTTGGTACTATTGTGATAAGAGAAAAAGGGCAAAGTGCTGCTCTTTAGCAGTTGCTGCTGGACCCCCTTAAATGTGAAAATGAAGTTTGTTTTCTCACATTACAAGTCCATTTACGTTCTGAACAAAATGGAAAAAAAAAGTACTTTGAAATTTATAACTGTACCTTACATAATGTGGTAACATGATTTTTCTATGAGTGATGCTATTTCTACAATTTTTCGGAACAACTAATCAACAACCACACACAACCGTTAATGTCAAACCTATGTGAGTGTAATTATTAGTTGATTGTTTTAAAATGACCCCTTACTAGTAAGTGGTTAAGTGTACAGAAATAATGCAGCACAGGGAAAAAGTACATGATTCTTATTAGGAAAATTCAATTAGTGATTTTTACTTCTTTTAACTTCTTTAGTAAATTTTGAGAGTAATTATGACATAATTGTAGTTGGATATAGCATTAGTCTCCTTGTTATTACCACCGACACATAAATGGTATGATGTGAAAGCAGGTAAACCAACTGCTGCACTTTTCCATGAGGGTTTATGAAAGAGAACAGTGACATCTACTTTTGCAAAATGGAAAATGACAAAACAGGAAAACGGGTAGAAAACGATTTCTTTGGAGAAAAGATGGTGTTAATTTATATGGAGAATCATCTTACAAAGGAAATTATTTAACTAAAGAATAATTTTATCTTAGTTTAAGAGTTTCATTGAATTGTAAACATGGTCGTTTGATCCATATAGTCGATTTTACACAGTAAAATAAAACTTAATTATTATTTTTAAGAGTTTAATTGAATTAAATTATTATTTTATTTTCATGTCCTCGTTATCAATATAATGTCTAAAATCACAATAATCGTTAGTCGGTTGAAGAGTGCACCGACAGTAACATAATCTGCAGAATGAACCCAAAAGATTTGGAATATATGCCCACTTAAAAGGCATAGGTTTGCTTGCGAACATGTAGAACCACTAAAAAAGGTTACCTAGAAGTTAAAAAGAAAAGAAAAGGAATTCAGAAGTACATGATATACATGAGAATATGTCTATGATCACTTACAACTTATCCAATATGTATGTACATACGATTGGGAATTAAGAATTCAGAAGAGAATTCCGAAATTTATCCTAATCTTGGTTTCCTGGCCTAACTCTCTCAATCTGATCCACCACGCGGCATAGCTTGGCTAAAATGTGGAGTTGGACCCCATACCCTTTGCAGCATCTGCTCGTGTACTAGAGTCCCCCTCTCTAGGTCCACACCACTTATTATAGATCATGTCTTCCTGCTCTGCTTTTGTGACCTGTCCCTAACCATTTGCAAATGCCATTATTATTATTATTATTCTTAAAAATTAGACCTTCACATGCAAAATGAAGATGGATAACTATGTCCACGAGCCCAGTTGCTCGAGTAACTACAATTTGTGATTGAGTTAATAGAAACATTGTCAATAATGCTTACTAGCTACTACAAATCTTTTGTATATTTTTCTTGTTAACTATAGTTTAGATAAGTTCCTAAGTGTCATCACACCTAAGTCTAAGATATGCTTTTATGGTCTCAGTGGTGGCCTTTACCCACTAATTAATATGACCATCACACTGATAACACGAGAAATTGAACGCGCGCCTTTAAAATATGAAGTCGCTCCTTATTGCTAATACTGTTTAACAAAGGGCGTGAGGCAACTATACGTACATGTTTGGCGCTTGGGAACAAAATCTGGTGCGTACCATAAATGGCACTGTGTACGGGCAGTAATCACGGTACATGGGTGGGTGATAAGATAGATAGGGCTAGTGATGTGATATTAATGGAGTAATGGTACAGTAATAATCATTTACAACTTTGAAAAAATTACCCTCACAAATATGTGAGGTTGATTGAAATTCCTATTATAATAGATCTATCTTACATGTTTATGAGAGTGTAATTATAAATTGTCTTAGATTATTATAAATCTATCATTTCTCTATTCCAAGTGTGACGCATGGGCGAACAAAATCACGTTGGAATGCAATGCATGACCGTGATTGGCGCAATAAATCAGCACAGTTACCACACTTGACGACACCCTCTCATGCCCTTGTCCCACTCTCCCCGCAAACGCTAACCAATCAAATTCTCCTCCGCCATGGAGACACCAATAGCCTTTTTTTTTCACAAAAATTAAAAATCAAAATGTGAAGGCAGGAAAAGGGAAAAGAAGAGAACTTCTATCCTCCACGTGAAAGAGGAGTTTTTCTTCGTCCATAGAAGCCTTCGACAACAACTATGGTATAAAAAATTATTAGTAGCTGTTAGGGCCATAACATTTACTTACTTGTGTATCAAATAATGAATAAATCCAAGCAAGAGATTTTTCTTGTTACAAGAACAAACAAAGATTTTTGCTGTAATTCACTAGGAAAGAGCTATACTCCAGGTGTATTAAAGTATCCTTAGGCTGTTAGGCACCAACACCAATGCCTATATATATCGCCATCGTGAAAGATATGCAAATCCAGCACACTAACGATAACTCAATAGGGCGATCCCTTGCTAAGTTGCCGGTTAGTGAATCGTATTCTTATTTAAGTGCTATGCCCCAGCTCACTCTATGGTCATATCAATTCACATGAAACCATTTTGACAACAATATTGAAGCAACTTTACATATATTATATTTTTCCTTGACATGAAATGAATTTACTGAGTAGATAACAAATTTGGTCTTTTAACATTTTCATATTTTACATCAATTTGATCTAAAATAAATTGGTATCAATTTAATCTTAACAATTTTATTTTGATATCAATTTAGTCCTAAAAAATTTAACATCAATTTAATCCAATATTATGTAAAACATACTCTTAAAATTTGATGGTCAAATTAAAATTAATGTGAAAATTTTAAATATTAAAAATAAAGTGATTTTTCTTTTCAATACCAAATTCTAAAATCATTCTAAAACTTACATTAGGAATGATTGGAACTGAAGTGAGCAAAGCTACCAATAGTAAACGGAGCTTATGAATATATAGCCCAATTGTCGTTGATTGTATTTTTGGGGTCTGAAGATTGTCATTATGGATATGGTTTTTTCGAGTATGAGGCCCAGGCAAATTTAAACAATCACATAAGAGACGAATTCCTCATAGACCAGTTTCCTTGATTCCGAGGGAGGACAAGAAATCTCATGGAACCATAAGCGTATTGAGAAATTTCTCTACCCTCGACCCCTCATATCTAATCATACTCACAATTTATTCCTGTAAGATTTTTTGTTAAACATAAAACTAATAAATTTTGCTAATAAATATCTTAAAGACACTAGTTAAAAACTCAATAAAACAAAAAATTTTCATTGAAAAAATAAACCTTTTGACATTTCAATGCATTGAACTTAACAAAAAGTTCAAAACTTGTCATTATTATATCCTTAATAAGTATTCTAAGGACACTGAGTTTTTTTTCTTTAGTTTTTTTCATAGTCTTTAAAACGCGGACTTGGCCGATGACTCGACCATTTAACCAACCGATTCTTAAGTTAGATTGTAGAATTGAACCCAATTCACCTGCTTGCATAATGCACTGTCATATGCCACTAAGTTAAGCACATTTTGTATTTTGTTGCATTAAATTATATATATTATCTATTTAATAAAATTAAATTATATTTTTTATATTTATTAATTAAAATACAATTCAGCAAATGATCCAATAATTTACTTGTTGAATTAGTAACTCAATGACTTAATAGGGTAATTGAATCGATCACCGAGCCAATTTTAATAACTATGGATTTTTCCTATATGGCATAATTGTGAATTTGTATCAAGACATGTAAGACCAAAACCACACGATCATAAAATATACAAGTGCGTAACATATTTTTTCATTTCATTAATTGAAGAATAACTTAGAAGTCGTGACCATAATAAAACATTAACTTGTACGTCAAGAATTTGAGTGATTGACTTTTCATAATTAAACATCTTATTCAATTAATTTTAAATAACAAACTACTATTTGATAAAAACATTCCTACAACCACACAGAAAAATTGTGATACTTGCATTCTTATAAATCAAGATTATCTTCCGCATCAACTTACATGATAACTACTCAACGCGGACGTAAAATACTCAAATATTTGCTAAGGTCCTTACTAAGTTCCTATAATCATATTCTCAAACGCTTACGTAAACAAAAGCCCCCTATGGATTTGACAGTTATACCTGTGCCCTATGGCGTCAGCGTATAACTAATTTGTATTTTACTGATACAGTTGTTTTATTCAAACAAAAATCCAGCCCAAATAAACAAAACTAACCCCAAAAGTCATCATTGAAATTTATAATTGCTCAACCAAATTCTCTTTTGTTGTGTTAAAAGGCTCAGAGAAAGGAGCTTAATATGACATGTATCAGATCACCAAATATATGCACGTCCTCAGAATTTCCGTGTAACATGGAACGCAGGGAAAAAACTACACTGAATTATCTACCAAGAGGTCCAAGATACCATTGAAGGTCAATTTCTTTATATTATTTTAAGCTATGCACATACTATGTATGCCGGAAAATTGCAATTGATAAAAGAGATTACAGTTTGACCACATAGTGGGGTGTGTAACTTTTATTTTACCTCTCCTACCCTAAACACGGCAGTGCAGTTAGTATTGACAGTGTAGATTAATTGGCTGCATCATCATGTTGTTCAGGAACCAGATCATGGTCTGCAGAGGATGACCCTGAACCCATTGGGAGATAAGACCATGCTATTGCTGCAGTGCCAAGTATAATTGCAGTAGTAATAGAGCCCCAAACCCATCTCTGCCTCCTACTCTTCCTTTGCCTCTCACGCCGCGCCATCTCTAGACAAGGCAAGAAATTAACATAATGAGATTAACATTGCAAGCTAAACAAAACGGAACATACATATAGGCAAAAAAATAGGTATCGACCCCAACAGGCAACCAGACATTTCCTGAATGCTTGTTAATAAGACACTTCATGTATGATGGGGAAACAGAATGTCAATTTACTCAGTGAAGGAGTCATAAGCAACAGCTCACCACACAACCGTTAAGAAACTTTTACCATCCTTGGAAAATTGACTCGCTAAACTAAGGTGCGTTTGGTCTCAATTTTCATTTCCAATTTTCATTTTCAGGATTTCTTATTTTTAAGATTTTATGAAGGAAATAGTGAAAACAAGAAATGAGAACAAGAAACTAGATTTTATAATTTTCACTTTTCCTTCACAAAATCCTAAAAACAGAAAATTCTGAAAATGGAAACTAGAAATGAAAACTGAAACCAAACACATCATAAGTGTTTCAATCAATGCTGATTTTGTTATACTATAGCAGTTAAGGCTTCCCTCTTATAATAAACACCCAAAAGGCATCACATCAAGCCTGTATTACTATTAACTCTGCCCTATATAGTGAGTAAACAGCCATTACTCATACAAACCGGTTGATTCCATGCACCTAATATATTCAGGAGTCAGAATATCAAAGCGAAAATCCTTTAAGGAAAATAAACAAATTCAGACTATGACCAACCTTTAGAAGTATAAGGAACTTGTACAAAGCACCCAAGTACCAAACTTTCAGTGTATGCCTTCAATAGTGATATATACCAAGCATCATGTGTAGTATGACCAAGTCAGAATCCAGTAAAATTGAACGGCAAGGATTAAAGCAATTGCAACCGCCTTTCATATGAACTTAAAGCTGACTCCTTGTCTCACACTATCTCAAAATTAAATTAATCACAATTTCAAAATAAGGAAGGATTTTCCACCATTTTATTCTAACAATTCTCCTTTTATCTTGGGGTTAGATAGGAAAAAGAGGGGGGTCTTCCTAAAACTGATATTAAACCACCAATCACCACTTGTTATTTATAAAATTAAACCCATCACCAGATTGGAGCAAACTAAAAAGAAAATCCTGTCTCCAGCGGTGGACATACAATTCTCTGTCAATAAAACTACCATACCAGAGTCAGAGCCAACGACCAGATACAGAATTCTCACTCAACATGAATACTGTCAATCCAAATCTTTCTAGAACATGCATAATTGTTTCAATTTAATTGCAAAGCAGGATAACTGTGTAACAAGTAAAAATAAAATGACAAACCAAACAAACACTAGCTACATAGATATTTTCAATCACAAGAAGAAAAAGATTGAATGTTTTGGTGGATCAAAGCAATTAGAGACCAAAGATATGACATGAATCTCACCTATTGCTTCCTGGTTCCTCTGAGACATCTCCCTATTCATTGTCTCATAACAGCGAAGACGTTCCAGGAGTCGAGCAATCTCAAAGTTCTTTGCTTCTAGTTGAGCTTCCATCTCCATCTCCACTTCAGCCCTTGCAGTTCCTCTCCCAATGGAATCTGCTATGAACCTTGCAACATAAACTTGTTGATATAGATCTTCCATATGATCCGTATTCAGCTGCTCACCCTCAGCAACAGCAATAAGATCTGCAGGCAAAACAATTCCCGCACGATATAAGCCTTGCCTGATTCTCTCCCATTGGCTTCTCATGTTGTTAAGGGATTCTTCAGCTTGCTTCCGCTTCTCTATCTCCATCAATAGACTCAACCTTATTTCACGCAATTCAGATTCAACATTGTATGTAGAATTTTGAGTCCCACATTCAGAAGATAGTTCTGCAGGAAGAAAGGAACGAGATAAGCAATCTTTGACATGAATGGAGAATTCCTAAGACCCTTCCTACAGAAATACTAGACCTCTCTTTATCTCCTATGTGATCCGTATATGAAATATGCAATAAGACGGATAAATCAATGAAAAACTTGGGATATTTCTTTAACTGCTGCAGTAAGTCCCATCTGTTAAGATATTGGAAAAAGAAGTGTGAAAGATAACCAGGAGTATGCTTGCTCATGTGGAGAATCCATTGGAACAGAAATAATTGGCAATGAAACTAAACCCAATTTACCTTCCCAAGCATCATAAAACTCCCCACCAGGACTGCTGTATTTCAAAGAAAGTTCTTTGCCAGCATTCTCTTCCCCATCTGTATTGCTTGTATAACTCATTGAATCTTGAGGATCAAAGAAGTCTTCAATCTCTCTCTCTCTTTCCGAATCCGATGTCGGCACCTTATCCATTTGTAAACCATTGACAATGCTACTACTCTCAATTTCCCTGTCTCCATCATCGCTGCTATCAAGTTCATTGTCAAGAACACCATTCACTTGCCCCTCTTTAACAGCTTCAGGGTTTGTAAAAGTCACTTGAAGGTCACCAGCTGAACTAGCAACCACAGTATCAAAGCTCTTACCATTAACCTTTTCACCATCATGACGAACATTCTGCTCAGCCAGTACGCTGGCCTCCGAAGCACTCTTGAGGAGGCGTGGGCCACGGCGCTTGTGGTTGATGATGTACGGTGAAGGAGGGAACGAAGAGGGCGCATCTGGAAGCGGCGTCACCTCAGGAGTGGTATAAAGAGCTGGCTTTAACCGAGGCCGCGGAACCTTCTTCTTCAAGGCTGGCGCACTAGTACTCCTCTCAAGATGCAGAGAGTTCGGAACAGGCATCGGAATTGGTGCAGACTTATCAACTGGATTGGAAGCTCCAGGCTCTAACAACCTATCCAATGCTATGGCAGTAAAGGTCGGCATGGCTGTAAAAGTCATAAAAGCAATAAAAAGGAGAGAATACTTTAGACTTCAAATTTCAATGAAGTTTCCCCCAATCACGTTTTAGTGACCTATCCATATCACTAACGCCACAGCTACTGTTATATTCATGATTGAATATGACCTAAATTAATATGATTGAATATAACCTAAATTAATGAAACTATCTTTCTGTTCTGTACATAAGAGAGGCAGGGGAAGATTGCGTTGTTCCATCTAAAAATCAACACCATACATGCATAGAAATTCACATTCAAGCTAGAAAAACAGCAAAAATACAAAATCCTAAAATAATCTAATTTGACGCATAGCTCCAAAGGTAAGAAAAGTTATGCATCTATTTTTTATCCTACTCTGTCATGAGAGACGTTCCAAAAGCAAAATATCGTGCCATCTTCCCTCCTAGCATATAACAGAACAATATTCACAAAACAATTTCTCACAGATAGCGTGAGCCGCAAAACTAAAACAGCTAAATCCAAAAAATAAAATTAAAAAAAATTTAAGATTCCTTTTCCTCTGAAAGAAAACGTTCGGAAACGGTCTCGGAAGAATCCAAAGGAATTTACACCGATGCACACAAACAACCCCGAGAAACACAGTTCCAAAAATCCAAACCGTAACTCTCCCATTAAATAAATAAATAAAATTACCGCGAAAACATGAAAACGAAAAGTTTGAAAACGCGAGGAAGAAGAAGAGATTACCTGGCAAAAGGAAGAAGACAGAGAAACGCGAGAATGAAAAGAGGGAAATCTCTAAGGAGCGGTAATCAGCAGTGTAAGGAAGGGAAGAGAAGGAAGCGTAAGAAGAAGGTGCATATTCTCCAGTGACGTTGTTGTTGGTGCCACACCTGCGTCTCTATCTATAACACAACAACCCCTAACCTCTTCTCCAAGACACCACAAATCCAAAATTCCTTCGAGTACTGCGTCTTTCCTTTTTCTTCTGGGTTTTTTTTCTTTTGTAGTAATTATAATATATATATATTCCGCGGGGTGATTGCAATGACCGCCTCTCCTTCCCTTTTGAATTTTCTCTCTCCTTCTGGAAATTTTGGAAGCCTACTTTTCCTCCGCAACCCCTTTCGGTACAAGGGTACCTGATTCCTCTATCACTCGCTCTTTTTCCCCCTCTTCTATTCTGAGCTGATTTTTTGGGCTCCCATCTTCTGTGGGCCCAAGCCCATTCCACCTAGACATGATTTTAGTCCAAAATAGCCTCGCTTCGTGAATGTAAAACGCAGTTTCCGTGAGGGTTATTATTGACATTTTCAGTAGTTCAATTTCCAGAATGTTGCCATACGGAAATATCTTACGTTTTCGAATGCGTCAGCCCTATTCAAGCGGATTCGGCTTTTATGGAGGAAGACAAAAAAAGGAACAAAGGGAGGAGTGCCTCTTCTTTTTCACCCCAAGACGAGTCGTTTTCATATATGCATTTGGAATTTTGAATGTCAAACGATAAGAGGGGTCGACAAAGTCTGATTTGTTGGTAGTTGCATTTTGAACATAAAAACCGGGAAATTCCTCAAGTAAAATTATTAAAATCATCCTCAAGATGCATTAAAAATATTTGTTCAAATTGTTTAATTGTATATTACAAAAAAATTTAACAAGCAAAATCATCCTCAAGATGCTTTAAAAAAACGATTTCGTAATAAATACGTTTATCAATATTTGTTCAAATTGTTTAATTGTATATTACACAATAATAATCAGTTATTTTCTTTTTTTAAAATCTCCATTTCTTACTATACACACGATCCAGGTTTAAGTTTTGGGAAATATTTATTGCCACTCCAAAATATTTATTGTCACTCCATTTTTAGTAGCTTTTATTAGATATCTTCAAATTGTCCTTTTGTTTATTTAATAAATATGAGTTTAACATTATAAACTATTAATTAATTGTAATTTTATATTAATATATTATTATTAGTTCGATTAATTCATAATTTAATTATTTAGAAATATTTCATACTTGTCTTATTTTTATAATTCTTATACAAGTAGTAAATGTCAAATTTTGATAATTAAATTAATTAATATAATTATTTATATATAAATAATTGTTTCTTAACCTGTATATAAATTTTTTTTAAATGTATTTTTATTGATAAATTTATTTATTTTTATTCTTAAAAATTAAGATGACTTAACAATTAAGTTAGTTATTTATGTACCAAAAGTTATTTACTCACATTACATTACAAGGAGTTAAAAAAATTTAAATTTTTTCTTCTATCATGCATTGTTTACACTCATGCGCTATAAAATATAGATTTTACTTAACATTCTCATAGAAAAATTAACCCATAAAAAATAAATTTTGAAAACCGCAAATTGACAAATACATGTGTGTCTTTCAATTTAATAATGATGGTGATATATACCAATTAACTGTCTAACTAGTTGAATGTATCAAATTATTTTTACATTTAACCATAGAGAATGATGAGAAAATATAGTAAACGTTAAATTATTTTTTATTTTAGGCAAATAGTAGACAATATAATACAAGTATATGTGGTATGTATGTACCATGATATTATCGCTATTGTTATTCATTTTACTTATTTTTCTTTTTAAATATTAATTTATTAATATGTTGTTTTGGTAACTATTGTATTGAGAAAACTCTAATTAAAATAATTTAATAAAAATATAAATAATTAATTTTCAATACTTATAATTTTTAATAGGTATGTAAAAATTAGAAAATAAAATTAGTAATAAAAATTAAAATTATTGTTAATTAAATCAACAATAATAATTTTAGTTACAAGTTTAACCAATAATACAATTAATGTTAAAAATAGAATCTTAATGAACGAAATATAAGAAAGGACATTTTAGAAATATCTAATAAAAGTCACTATCACTAAAAAGGGAGTGAAAATAGCCATTCCTAAGTTTTAAGATCAAGCTTTTATGTTCTCCAATATCTTTTTGTTTTCATCATTTAAGACTTTTAAGTCAATTGATATATGATCTCTTTAAAATATTAATATTTGATTTTTTTGTGAAATAAAAAAAATAATTGAAATAAATTTTTTATGCTCTTTCCAGAAGAAAAATAAAAGCAGAGATTTAAAAAAAAAATAGAGTATTATATTCATTAATCAAACGAATAATAACTACATAGAGATTCATTAAACCAAACGAATATAGGAAAGAGGAATGCCCCGGCTATACTAAATCAGTTAAAAAAAATGATAATGGTAAAGAAAAGAATTAGATGAAAACAAAAATGAAATAAAAAATTAATAAAATTAGGAGTTTTAAACTACATCTCCTCAAAATAATTAATAGAGTTAAGTAAGGAAGATCCATGGCTCTTAAAACAAATTGTAGATTGCACTGCGATAATTGTAAATTTATAGCAAAGTAAAAGTAAATTTATGGATAAAGTCGTGCTTCAGTAGTAAAACTACAATGCGCTAATTGTAAAATGTGGAGTTCTAGTCCTACACAGAATAAAGTCTTTGTTCTATATTTATAATCTAAAAAAAAATTAATATAGTCTTTTTTTTAAAAATTGATGTAACTAATACCTTTTTTTTCTTAAGGACGGCAACATTAAATCCTATTCGTGGAGCACCCGCCCTACCTAACTTGCTTGGGGCCGATTTAAAACCTACCTCGAAATGGGGCGAGTAGATGCAGAGCAGGGCGAGATAAGGTATAGGGTGAACCCGCCCTTACTCATCCCGTACCCTATATATTATATATATTATAAAAATATATTAATATATAAATATATATATATATAATTAAAAATTATAACTTATTATCTAATCCTAATTATTTAAAATTCAACAATTGCAAAGAACAAACATAATTCTCAGTCACAAATTTGTCTCTCTCTCTCTCTGTGTCTTTCTCGTGAGTCTTGTCTCTCTCATCTCTCTTTCTTGCGGCGCAATGCAACCAGCCGTCGATGAGGATGGTGAAGAATGATACCTTCAAGAGTTGGAAAGTTGTACAAGAGACAAGAAGTGACTTGGCTGTTGCTTGAAACTTATTTGGAACTTATATGTATCTTAGATATTTCTATATGACTTATTGAAAACTTTATTGTTATTTGTTTATTATTTTACTACTATTGAATTTTTCTATATTTAATCAATGTTGAGTGTTGACATTTATGATACTTTATTATATGATTATGTTAATTTATATGTGAATCGAATTTTATAGTATTTCAAAAGATGTTACAAAAAAAGAGGCAGGGTGAGTATCCACAGGGTGAATGCAAGTTATAATGTTTAAAACTTGCGGATAAGGGCGGGGTAAGTAGAGGTTAGTGTTAATAAGGTGCATGGTTGGGGTGAGGTAAAACTTACCTCATCCCGCTCCATTTTCATCCCTATAATTTTTCTATTTTAAATATCTGCATAAATTGAGAAAGGGAATAAATAAGTTTTGATGTTAAGAAAATTTAAGTGCTTGATAAAAAGAATTCTTATCTTTTAGTGACATTATGTATTTATTTATTAAATAAGGGTAGAAGAAAAAAACAAATAATTAATATTCTCTATATTTTTAAATAGATAATTATTCATAAAAAAATGAAAAATAGATAATTATTTGAAATTAGAAAAAGTAATTATTTTCTCTGTGTGAAATATATTATCTTGACTTTCGTGTTTACTTTAACAGCTGGCCCGTGTGGTAGTAAGACTAAGAGTATTCTGTTAGTTATCATTAAGAATGAAGGTTAGCGTTTTATTTTACCATAACGTAGCAGAATCTTCATGTTGCATCGTGTTCGGGACATAGTACAATCACAAGTGTCAACTTTGGAGAAAAGAGACCCAAGAGAAGGGTAAAATGATCGAAGATATTTTGATTGGAGAAATCAGAAAAGTGCATGAGAATCAATTTTTTTTTTCTGGATCGTATTATCTCTACGTCACTTGTCATTCTGATGGTGGACGGAATAATACATACACTTGAAAACCCAATGACATTTAAGAAGAGAAAAAAAAAGGCTCGACCTTTGTAAACAAGCCCGAATTGTGGAATCATGAAATTATCAGATGGTAGGAGCTCACCTAACTTTTATTTCTCACATTATTTTTTAACTATTCAACTTAAATTTAAGGATAGAACTCAAAAATAAAATTTTATCAAGGACTTAATCTAAAATTTTTTAATAATACAAAATTAAAATTCACAATTTATTAAGAGACAAAAACTTATTTAATCATTCTTACTTCTAGATCACGAGTTTAATCCCAATTGTGTCACGCATAATTATTATGGTTTTGAAACAAGTGCCCTCAAGGTAGCTGTTAAAGAATTCATACAAAGTAAATTTATATTGAAATAAAAAAATATGAAGTGTTCAATGCATTAAAAATATTAAAAATCTCAAATTATTATATCTTAAGTCTCTTAAAAAGTACTCTAAGAGCACTTGATAGCTTAACCCTAATTATTATCAAGATATAAGAGATTTTAGGCATTAAAATTTGATAACTCTTCAAAGTTATATTTGCTTGTGTTTGTCTATAGATTTATGACTAATTCATGCATTTTAAGATTAGTTTAGGTGTTTGTTTATTGATTTTTAGATGTAGAAGCATAGAGAAAAAAATATGACAAAAGGGACCAAGTTAGTGCACAAAGAAATAGATTAGACTTAATTTACTATGACTTTGTTAATGAATTTAAGCCTTAATAATAGAAGAATTTTGACTCACATCCAATTATAATGTTGTAGAGTTATCTTTTAGCTTTAAGTGGAGACTTAAATCATGTAAATCGAATATTCATACAAAAATTATGGCTTTTTTCCCCGCTTGTTGGAATTGAAAAACGTGACTTTTAGGACTATTTTTACCCACTTTGGGCCCACTCTCTAGCACTCACGACCAATTGATGATTCCCATTTTCCGAATTCACACTTTGGATAGCAAGAAGGGGAAAGATAATCCTAGGGGAGCAAGGATTAAATGTTAAAGACAAGGGAGAGATTCAAGAGCTCCATTCCTCATCTAATTTCCTCTCCTTACCCCCCCCCCCCA
>QANU01043803.1:786941-815820 GCA_003254905.1 Nissolia schottii
GATGGATTAGCGACGGAGCACAAGCAACGACGGAGCACGATTGTAGGCGCAACTGTAAATGATAACTCTAAAATACTTAAATGACCTAAATCTAAAAACTCATAGATATGCAAAATAATATCAAACTTGTTTTGTAAAAAAAAAAAAAACCTGCCTTTGTGGTAAACTCGCGATTTTACCCGATTTTATGCGATTTTATACGATTTTACCCGATTTTACCCAATAACGAGTTTACATGCGATTTAGCTCGATTTTACTACCTAAACTCGTAAAATCGTACGATTTTACGAGTTAAAAAGCGATTTTGATAACTATGCCTATCATTATAAACATCTAAAATGTATTATATCATATAGCTCATAATTATCTCAAACTGATTCTTAACAACATTCAGCAACCCCTGGATGATTGCAAGTGGTCTAGAAAGATTTTTGTTAAATTACATAGCTCTAAATCTTCAGTCAAGCCGCTCAGCGCAAACCCTAGGCCACTCAGCGCAAGCCCCAAGCCGCTCAACGCACACCTGACGAAATTCAGCTCCAAGTCTTGCAATTTTTCATGTTCTGAATATACAATTTCAAGAGAGTTTCTTCTAACATCTATCATCATTTTTAACACATATAGAGAACATATCTTCATACTCAACATCTTCATGAACATAACAAATGTAAATCCACAATTAACAAAACAAACGTCTGGTTTCTGTCAGAGATTAGCAACCATAAATCGGAGAGGTCCAAGACCTTACCCCAAGGTTTTTGGTAGCCTTAGGATCATTTTTCATGTCTAAAAACCCAGATTCTAAACCTCACTGCACGAAATTCCAGTTTTGCCCCTTTTTTCAAAATTACCATTTCACTCCCGTAAACGCCCTGTTTTCTTTGGAATTTTTGTTCTAAAAAACCCGATGGACTCAAGACTTGCCCTTAAGGTTTTTGATAGTTCTAAACCCATATTTTCTGAAAACCAACCCATTTTTCAGCCCAAGACACGAAATTTCCATTTTGCCCTTATTTCCTTAAAACACCGTTTTCTGCCTGTTTGTTGAGAAATTCATCGGGGACTCCCAAAATCATAAAACTTGACATCCCCAATCAATTTTTCGTGTAGAATCCAAAAATAACATTAGTTTTTCATGATAAAAATCTCAGCATACAGTTCCCTTCAAAATCATGTCATATGTGTATTTTTGTCTTAGGCGTTCCTAAATTCTGACAGAATCACAGACAATACCAGCAGATCCAGACAATCATCAACCACATATATAAAATTCAAAGTCATAAAAGCCATCCTAACATCATATCTCATCTAGCGAAATCACATACTTTCATATTCATATTCTCATAAACATAAACCAATCCTATTTCTAACAATTATTCCAACAATTCCAGATCTGCAGAAACTTGCAAATACAAGTATAATCAATTGTCATATTCAAGAACATCACTTAGAAATTAAAACCTAACATATTCTAACACAATCATAGCACAATCATCATCATACATCCTAAATCACATTGACAGTGATTATGTCGGTTTAACCACGTTTTTGCGTTCGACTACGGTTTCTAATGCGTCCTGTGGCCTTTTCTCTAACCATGGTGCTTCCTAGTTCTTCTTAGGATAAATTTCTTCTAAGAATTTCAGGGGATGTTTGTTCTATTTGTGGGTGAAGGTTAGGGAGTTATTGAAGAACTTTGTCTAGGTTTAGTGTAGGAGATCTCTAGGTTTCCGGTTTAACTGAATAACGGTTGATTGTATGATCGAACAGAATTTTGGAAAGATTTTCTCTTTTTTCTCCAAATTTTCAAATTCCCAGGGGTATTTATAGGTCAACCCATGAGATTCACTTTTCCAAAATGTCCTTGGACCAATTTATCATTTTACCCCTAGCTTATGTCATGCATGACATCATGCATGGTGACTCACCACCATGAGTCACCCTTGGACTTTTTGACCAAGCCATTTGGCATCCTTATGGCCATGCAATGGCCTTGTGTCTTGGCCACTTGTGTGGCCTAGAATTAAAGGTTTCCAGCAGATCAATTTTGATCCGATTTTATTGTTTTCGGTCCCTGTACTTTGCGTACGGCTATTCTAAAAATATTTCGATCACGTCCTTGTGATTTCCTAATTTTTCTAAGTAATAAACTAGGTTCATTTTTAGGTGTTTGTAAATTCTCGTATGTAGCCGTACCTTTTACAGATACTTTGGACGTGCGGTTATACTTAGACAACAAAAAAGATTTATTATAGTGTCTGCAGAATTTTGTAAAAATGCATAGAATTATTTCTACAGATACTTTTAATCTGAGAATTTATGTGAGGGTTTGTTTCCTCTGTTTAATCTATGAAATCTTTGCTAAGGAAAAAAGCGGGATGTTACACTCGTCACTTTCCCTCCTCCCCTATTTTAGCCCCTTTGTTTTCGTGTTTCTCAACCCTTTTCGACATTTCCTCCTCTAACCCCTCTTTCTCCTAGGTAGCTAGGGACGCAATGTTGGAGAAAAATGTAGTAACTTGATGGTGTTGTAAAAGCTGTGATAGTGATCACGTGACGACCTAAACGGAGCAACCGTAGATGATGCCATTGGGTGAGAGTAGGAGGAGGAAGTGTCGAAGGGGTTGAGAAAGACAGAGATAATGTTCTTGATGTATTTAATTATGATTTTATCAATTTGTTTAGCCGCATTTATGAATTGTGGTTGAATACATAAGGATTAACTTGACCAAAGTTTGAAATTTACAGGAACTAGCTTTACTTGAATTTGAAATTAACATGGATTAAATTTGACCTTTTTAAGGACCAAATTTACTCATTTAAAATTGACAAAGACCAAATTTGACCTTTTTTTTGTGATCAAATTGGCCAATTTGTAATTTTTGAGAGTCCATTTTAGACCTTAACTCTTTAATATATTAAGTCTCATGTCAATGGAAAATAAAAGATACTCCACCTGTCTTTTAATGTTAGTCATTTTTATTTTTTTAAGTTCATTCACAATTCAATATATTTAAATATATTTTATGTCTAGATATATTACATTATGAATGAACATAAAAAAATCAAAAGGAATAATATTGAGCAACAAAGAGTAACTTTTATAATCAATTTGATAATTCTTTCTCTTGAGCTAATTATTAAAGTTGAATTACATTCTCTCAATTTTAAGATGGTGTGAAGACTTAAATAAGTTTTGCCACCAAAGTATGTCCAATCATTTTCAAGGGATTGATTGCAGAAGCAAGAGTGCCATTTGGATCCTCTTATAATTATGCTATGACGTTTTGGTTTTTATTTTTTATTTTTTTTTATAACATGACCTGTATTTATTTATTAATAAAAGTTTAGAACTAATAAAAAAACGAAACTTTATTTAAAAATGTATTAATTTTTTTTAAATCAATTTTTTGTTTGGGTGCGACATAAAGGTAAGTATATGTCATCTTATTTCATTTTTTTAGGAGGTGTCCGTCATCGACTGCGACTAATCCTATTCGAGACTTTAAGATCATTGAAGTGAGTATGTCTCTCTCAACAAAGATTTTTTCATATACACTTTCAGGAATCAAACCTCTTACCAAATGCTTAAGAAATTCAGTCATCTACCAGTTGTGCTAGGTTTTCTTGGTTATGTCATCTTATTTCATGCTCTCTCAGTTCCATTTCTATTTTTGTTTAAGTTTTAAAATATTTATTCATTTGTAATATTTAAGTGTAAATGTAATTACTTATTTTCTTTTCATTCATACCCCTAGTTATAGTGGAACATTTATTAGTATAATATATATAAAAAGAGTAATAATTGTATTAAAAATAAAAATATATTTTTTTATATAGAGATAATTTTGTCAATTTATACTAATTTATATATTTACCAAAATGTTTTTTAGTTTATCTTAATATGTCTAGTATTTGATTTTGGATAATTAAAATGGAATGGTGAAAGTATTTCATAATACTAATTATGTATTGATTTTAGAAAAGTTAACTTCCACAAAAATACTCTCATAAACAGCCGACAAATGCATTGACTTTTGAGTTTGAAAACTGCATTTTGAGCCTGAACCATTTGTGTTTTTAATGTGTTTTTTTTAGCTGATATAATTAATGATTTTTTAAGTAATGCTCTTAGAACATTGATTAGCAAAACCTTAAAAGGGTCTTTAAGAATATTTATTAAGAAAGTAAAAATAAAAGTATTTTATTGAAAAATGACAATTTTATGTTTTCATTGATTTAATATGTTTGAAACTTAAAAAAAAATTCACTATTGGTTTTTTAACCAATAACCAATGCCCTTAGGGCATTAATTAGAGCATTGATTAACAAAAACCTAATTAAAAATGAGAATGGATATACGTCATTCCTACTTTTATTTGTAAGCGGGTTGTACTTTCTCACCCATCATATTCTTTTTTTCCAATCAGAATGATGGTCGCAGGAAGTTGACAAACATTTTATAAATTACAAGTTATATTTAATTTTTTGATTAAGCCAAGTTATATTTAATAAACTCGGGCATTTGTTGTAAGTATTATGCTCGTAAGAACATCCTACCAACAAAAGCAAATGACCTTATTTCACCTGATTGCAAACATGGTCAGTAATGGCGGCACCTCTGTCCACGCAAAATTTCTCATCGCCCTGCTTTCATGACCACATTTTTCTATGGCATGCACCTCCACTACAGGTTTCACATTACACATTTCACAGCAATTTTGCTTAATAACAAGGGTTTTGTTAACAATAATTGTACAATATGTTTATCTCATCTACTAGTCCTGGAGTCATCAATATTAATATCACTGTTGGCTGAAATTTCCCCTCAAGTTTCAAATCTGTCTGAATTTGAAAGGTATAACACATAAATTATGTGTGAATTGTGATCAACTTTCATAAATTATAGCTCTACCCCTCTAGAACATAATTAAAATTGTTAATTCCATCACCATACAACATAAATTGATATCACCAAAAACCAATTGGATGCAATAAGCATGAGCAAGCATGTCTGCAATTCATTAATATTAATGATCACCAACAAAATCAATCATATGTTCCTCTACACCTTCTTTAGGTAATCTTACAAACACTAATTCATACTTTGAAGAAATACTAACATTTGAATTCAAAAAAAAAAAAAAAAAACCTTAGCAAGCTCATCATTTGTAGTAAATTACAGGTTGGCTGGAATTCGAATCCCACATGCCTCCTTCCTTCACATACTCCATATACCTTGAGATTTGCGGACTAGCCGTCGTTTTCTTCTTCCGGCGAAAATCAAAGAAGCCAAAGATGGGGTGAGTACTCTTCTCCTTGTTATGATTGTTGTTGGCCTTCTTTGTGGGGTTTCTTTGTAGGTTGATGCCACCAAAGGTTGAACCCATAGCCATCTTTATGGATGAATTGGATCCCCTAGAAGGCAAACTTGTACTCCTCTTGAAATCCTCAATATTATTGTAAGTTCCATTAGCATATGATTCTTTTTCTAATTTCTCATACTTTGAAGGGCCCCTCCTGGAACTCATGGATCTAAACATGGTTGGATCTTGTTGTTTGAGACACAATAATTTGATTGATTAATTAGAGACTATGGTGATGAGAAAAGAAAAGGGTCGGGTGGGAATTTTTGGATATGAGATAGCTTGTGACACTTGCCATAGTGAAGGGGCTTTTCTTATATAAGAGGTCAGGTTTGGTTTGCTAGGTTTTTCTTCTATCTCTGTTTCTTTGATTTAATGTTTGCTTCTCTTGTTTTCAAATTGTACTATACGGCTGTGGTTGGAAACAATATCGATGATGCAATTTCTGTTTGACTTTTTGTGCCGTCGCAACAATTCCAAACCGTAATAATAAAATCAAAGTTATGACCTATCCACAAGGGAATTCAAAATAATAAATTGTGAATGTGACGATTACCAAGTTTCTCTTGGTACACCAATCTTGATTAACTTAGTCAAAGTGCCTCTAACTGCATCCTTTTTATAATTTATTAATGCTTGAACGTGAAACATTGAAACATCCAAATAAATTGCTGGGAAGAGTAGACAAGCGCTGTATGACAGAAATAGGAATAAATATTCGTGAGTTAGATATGGTTGACACTTCTAACTGCAACAAATACTAGTTTGTTTTTTATATATTGACAAACAATGTTGTTTGATCTTCGTAGTCGACCTCATTTAAATATGTAAGACTTAGTTATTGGTTGTTTAATTTATAAATTCTAGTCTCATACCATAGAAAATTTATGATGAACTTTTAAGAGTGAAACAAGTAGAATATAAATCCATCCGTAAGAATTTAGGGATAAGACACCACATTCTTCCTAAACTTGGAGGACAGACACCCCCCATTCTTGACTTTAATGTAGGTTTAATGCGTTGTTCATAACCACTTTGTCGGATGAAACTTTTAAATAAAATAAAAGTAGTTGAAAAATTATATGTAAAATTCTGATAAACAATCAATATAAAATTCTACAGTTCTATATTCAATGACATATTACTATATTATTTAATATTTGATAAATTTAGTATATCATGGCATTATTAAATTATTAAATGAATTATAGATATAAAATTGAATAATTGTATAAAAAAGATGATATTAACAATATTCCATAAAATAAAATAAAAAAACAAAAACAAAAACAAAAGATGATGTTAACAATAAGGTAGAGAGAGGTCATCCTGTTCCCAGTCACACAAACTGAAATCCTCGGTATTTTCACTCATATCTTCGCGCCAACGTATTTTTCGTATACGTTGGGTATTTAATGCTCAGTACACTGATCGAGACCGCAACCTACTCTTTGGACTAGATATTCAATTTACAACTAAGGGTCTACTAATTAATTTCTACTTTTATTTTTGTTTCCTATTTTCTACTTTTATTTTTGTTATAAAATTATCACTTTCACAATTTTATAAAAAGGAAATAGAATGAAAATAAAATGACAGTTTTATAATCAAAACCAAAAATTAAAAACAGCTATAATGAAAAAGAAACCAACATATACATTTTTTTCTCTACCTCTTTTTCAAGATAATGATGAAAACACTCACCACTCCATTGGGGATAAGTGCAGGACTAGGTGAAATAGAAAATGCATTCGAATGTAACATGAACGCCACCAGAAGAGGCACACTCAGCCCCTCCCTTCAGTGCACTCTGATTAGCACGCAACCTTGAGAACACTGAAGGATGTTCAAACAGGATCCTAAATTGTTGTCTGGCTCAACTGTGGCTTCGGCAGCATCCTTTCAATCAGTTTCATGGTGTTTCTATTCTTCAATAATGCTGACATTTCTCATGTGATTTATATCTATTTACTTATGGATTTCTTAATTTCTTGTGACATTGCACGTGGGCTGAAATTTTCTTCATACATACAATAATATTTAGGGGAATATTAATACAGAACATGGGCAATGACAAAAATGATTAATAAGGTTTCGGAAAGAGGGACAAGGTTGCCTTGAAGAGGTTAAGTATGCACGCTTGCAAGGGACAAGGAGAGAGAATATGCCTTGAAGTGCTACCGCTCTTCTGAGTTGAATTTGTTCCAAGCTTCCTGTTAAACGATGAAAAGAAAATCCAAATTAAGTGGTATGGATAGGGGCAAGAACCAAGCGCCTCAGGAAAAATATCTCGACATATTTCTGTCTGTGATAGTCGGTTGGTAGAAGGTGTAGTTCAGCACGTGCATATGCAAGCATGTTCATCATGTGCAGGTACACATCATAGAAAATATTATTTAGTCAAACTCACTGTGTACGAGAAATTCTGCCTTAGATCTCAGAATGAATGATATTTAAGCAATGAGTGGTGGTTCCTCCCAAAGGGAATGGAAAAATGTCAGTTACTACATGGTTTGGAGCACATCCAAGACTACATAAGAATTTTTCGTGTGCATGCTTACACACACACACACACACACACAAAAATGCCCTGTGACTTGTCTAGCGGAACCTAACTTCTTAAAATGCACTTGATCCCCGTGATTCGTATCCTATTGGCTGATAATGCCCTCACTTCGGTTGTGCTTGATGTAGGTGAAACATAGAGAACAAAGTTGAAAATAATTTTCAAGTAACCAAGTGTAAAGTGGTTTTCATTCCAATTTTTTACATACAAATTCCACCCAGTCAACCAAGCACACCTTTCTACTTTTCTCTTGTCCCAGTATCCCCTCAGCAGGTATTAGTATATCTTTTGCAACAAATTAAAAGAAAACATACATAATAAAAACCAGTGTAAAAGATGACATGCTTAACATACCTTCAAAAGATCAAAGACCTTTTCACATATGTATTTGTGTTGAATACTTGCTCCTCGTTGCTGCAATTTGTCAGGATGAACGCATAGGGTGGCCTTCCTGTAAGCTTTCTTTACAGCAGCAGAAGTAATGACCTCCGTCAAATGGATTGGTTGCCACCCGCAATCAGGCCCAAGGATCTGATGAGGTTGAACAATTAGAAAAGGAACCAAAGAAAGAGCTTAGCCTCTACATATTAAAACAACCAAAATCTGGATTATTCAGGATATCTCATCGGATGCCTAATCATTTTTTGAATTTATTAACCTACATATTGCAAGGTCGAAAGCAATGCACGCAAGTTTCCTTCTTTTCCACTTGACCACCTCTTTACTTCAGCATCTAGTGTCTCTGCTAGTCTCTGCAAAAAGCATCAGGCTCGAGTAATCAATGAAACATAGAAACAACAATTTAGAGGCCCTGGAGAAAAACTGTCTGGATATATGCTTACATTTCTTTCAGCTTGCTCCTTCTGAGCTAGAAGGTCGCGCATGTTCTTTTCCGCCAAAGCTTTTGCCTGGAATTTCCAGAAAACTCATGAGTATGCCATTAGATGTGGACATATTATATGTGATCAGAGTCAA
The DNA here is from genome assembly GCA_003254905.1 of Nissolia schottii. Taxonomy (NCBI): domain Eukaryota; kingdom Viridiplantae; phylum Streptophyta; class Magnoliopsida; order Fabales; family Fabaceae; genus Nissolia; species Nissolia schottii. The sequence continues at coordinate 795,849 of QANU01043803.1, forward strand.
AAGATTGAAGATCTTACTGCACGCTCCGCTGTTCGACGATGCCTCTCCAGTCTAGCTCTACACCTCTGGGCTGATTCACCTTCTCTTTCTGATCTCTCAGAAAAAGAGGAAGCTTCAAGCAAAGAACAACATCTGGTTAATATTTTATCAAGCTGCATGTAGTAAAATCTGAGTTTATAATGAAGAACTGCGGGGGCGTAGTATTTCATATACCACCATAAAGAGAATATGGATGTCTGGAACCCGCAGAAGTGCTTAAGTTCCGAAACTGTGGATCCAGCATATCCTGCCATTTAATTCATTCAGAACTTTAGTAGGCAATTTTAGCAATTTATCCCAAGCAGATTTTTAAGGGGATACTCACAGAGGATGAAGAGTCTTGTCTGCCACCATTTCTGGAACAAACACCAAATTGGTCAGATACAGATCTCTCTAATCGTTCTCTTGACTCAAATACAGCCCTCTCAACTTTTAATTTTTCCATGGCACGCTCTTGAGCTTCTGCAGTCGCTCTTTCTACAGCAGCCCGTTCTGCTTTCAATCTGGCCTCTGTAGTTGCCTTATCAGCATATGACTTATCCCTGGCCTCAGCACATGCCTTCTCAAGTCTTTCCCTGGCCTCAGCCAGAGCTCTTTGTCGAGCTTCAGCAGTTGCTCTCTCAAAGGCAGCCCTTTCTGCCCTCTCACAAGCTTCAGCATATGCCCTGTCACGAGCCTCAAAAGTTGCTCTATCAACAGCCATCCTATCCTTTTCTCTTTCTCTTTCCCTCTCAGCCTCCAGCATCGCTTTGTCTACAGCCATTCTGTCCTTTTCTCTTTCTCTTTCCCTATCCCTCTCCTCTTCTATCTTTCTAAGACGATCTTTTTCCAACTCTCTTTCTCGTCTCATCCTTTCAGCATCTTTTACAACAGTTGTAGGAGTTTTCTGGACGTGTACAGCTTCCTGCACTATAGCAGGTTTAGCTGTTGCAGAGTTCCTTCCATAGTCGGCCTTTTTCACACTTTCATCCATCTTTCCTGATTGATTCCTCAAATGTTCTGCATCTCCTAGGGTCATTTCAGGTGCTCTGGTTTTCTCATTAGCCTGTTGATTTTCCACCTGTATCTCATCCAACTTACTTTCTTCAACTCTGCATTCAGTTCTTATCTTTTCAATTTCTTGGTCAGCAACAGATTCTTCGGATACCTCCAGTTTTCCAACATTTTCTTCATGAATGGAACCTGATTGAGCTGCTAAAAGATTTTCACCACTCTTTTTTTCCAATGTCTCATAAGTTGCTTTAGCAATATTCATGTTGTCCTTTGCAAAACCCTCCATTTGGTCCAAAGCTCTGTCCAGTCCCTTATCCTTTCCCATTCTACGAAGATCTTTGTCCACATTCTCAGAATGCTCCTGGCAACTATCCTCATTTGATAAATTTATGCTTTCCCTCTGCTTAAAAGCCAGTCTTATCTCATTCACCTCTAGTTCAAATTCTTCTTTAAGTTGTTTTTCAATCTTTTCCCACTGGAGATCATGTTTTAGACCCTCATCAGTTTCTTCTTTTTCGGAAGAACCTTCCAGGCTTATCTCAATCTCATCTCTTTCATGAGCCTCATAAAGTCCCTTTTTGCTTTTATTCTGCTTAGGTAGTTTTGATCTCATTTCACTATCTCTTCTGCATGCTTCTTTTTCCTCTGTGTTAACCTGCTTAAAAGCCTCACTTAATCTTTCATCAATATCTTCCAGCTCCACAGAGTCTTTCAGATCTTCCTCATCCCCTGCTTGTCCAAGAGCAAACGCTTCTTGTTTTCCATTTTCTTTCATTTTCTTGGACTGCTTGCACATTTTTTCAGTCTGCTGGTTCTTTTCAGCCTCTTTTAGTTTCTTCTCGTTTTCCTTAAGCCTCACCCCCAACTGGAATTCACTTGATGTTTGTCCATCAACCTCTTTTGATTTCCTAGTTTCCACTTGTTTATGCTCCTTGTGTCGCATCTCAGACACATCTCTTAAGCTTCCTGATTGGTCCGCTTCAGTTGATTTCTTTTCAGTTTTTCCATGCTGGTGGGCCATTCTTATACTCTTCTCATTCTCTGCCTGCTCAAATATTTCTGCCACTTTTTCCTTCTTCACCTGTTCTCTTTGTCTGCGCTCCTCATTAGATGCTTTAGACCTTGTAATGTTTTTGTTGTGTTCATAAATCTCTTTTGCAGCATTAGATTTCTTCTTGTATTCCTCCACCTGATAGTCTTCATCAATTGCTTGTAATTTTTTATTCTCTTCATGCATATTGGCTGCTTCTCTTTCCTTCTGGCCACACTCATGAGTTCCGGTATCTTGCACCAAAATCTTAGAAGGCTTTGTGGGCTGAAGAAACTTTTGAGATTCATCTGTTCCCACCAATTCAAAAAATTCAGTTTCTTCTTTCCATGTCCCGTCTCCAATACTTCTATCAGATTCTTGCAATGGCCTGGATTCCTTTGTGTGCTTTTCCTCGAACATGTTTAAAATTCTGTTCCCTTCTAATGTGTCTGGAGTTTCAGGGGAAGCCTTCCCTGGTTTCTGCCTTTCGTCCATGATGGAAATTTTCAATTTGGTATGTCTCCTATCACAAGTTTCCTGCATTGTCTCATCATCCAAACAATTTAAACTAGTCTTTGCTTCGTTATTTTTTACATCATAACTTGATTTTACATGGCTTTCACGAACCCCTTTCTTTCTCTCTTTTGATTCTTTGGCACTCCTAAGTTTTGCTTCAGCTTTATGCATTGCTTCTTTCATGGCAGCAGCAGAAGCTGCAGCAGATGAATTCATATCAACCTCCACATCAAAGAAAGGTGGATTGTCACCAAGTGTCTCTTCAGAATCAACCTGCCTACTATTTGAATGAAAGCCACCAGTGTCCCTTTTTTTGGCATCTAGTACAGGGGGTGGACGAGATGGAGGTGGCACTTGGGAGGGCATGCTTCTGAGGCTGATGTCAGAAACAGTTATGAACATCTCACAGGAATTTCTGCTGCATCCATTGTGAAGATTTAGATCCCCAACAAAAGTTTGTTCGCCAGAATTAAAATTACGCAGATGTGACATTGTTTTCCTCGGATGGTTAGCCTTCACTTTGTCTACACTAAATTCCGCATCAAGGTCAATATCATCAGCAACCTGAAAGGATGGATCGGTCTTATGCAACCGTGGAGTTTCATCATATACTTGAGTGAACCCAGGAACGGCATGCATCTGAGTCATGTGAGTTTTGCCCTTTGATATATGTCCATCACTTGCAGCATTGACCTTATGATAAGAAATATTGAACTCTGTACCGCCATCAACAGACTCAAAATAATCTCCATTTGACATGTTTTGGTTATTGGCACAATGGTCCGACTCTCCAGAAAATGAATCAGTGTCGGCTTGAGTCCTGTAGATGATGAAAGAATATGATTATATTGAAAAGAAATCCTTGCGAATTTTGTGAAGTTTTTGAGGTATAATAGATTTCACGCAATCAACCCAATGAAGCATTTGTCACACAATATGCTCAAAGTTAAATCAAACTTCAAATAATACACTAGTTAATCTACAAAATACTCGATGCCTTGGATTAGTATATTTTTTTTAGTTCAAACAACGCATGATCTAGAGGGCTCAGACAGCTTTTGGAAGGAAGTAAAAAAAAAAAACCTCAAAATTAATCAGTTACCAAACATGCCTTAAAAACATTAAAAAATTAAAGCCCTAAAAAAATAAAGTAGCCCCAATTTCCAGAACAAAACAACAAATTGTCCAAAAGCGACAATTCATCGAATTGAACCACAACAGTGCCACCGTCCTTAACCGCATATCAGGGCCAACCAGTTCCTTCAATCAAAGCCACTATTAACCAAATTGAACGCCAGAAACAGCAAGCAACTCAGTCACACTCACAATGCCTCAATCAAAAGAAGAAGAAAAAAGAATGGGAAAAAAAATACAATGTAACAAAGGATCACGCATTTCATCAAACAGTTAGAACTAAGTACACAAAGAATGCTAAATTTCAACTAACACTGGTAAGAGTTAACATTCATACCATGCTTCATCGGAGGAAGCGCCGTCGAAACCACGCGGTGGTTGGCGAAGCAAGTCCTCGAAGGAATCCGCAAAATCCAAGGCTCCGAAGACTTCAGTGTAGCTGAAGGCGGAGCTCCGGGGATCGAAGAAGGCGTCGGCCTCGTCGACCGCCGGGAGATCCAGCACCGGGATGGAGGAGGCGCGTGGCGCGTGGAAGCTCCCGAAAATCTCGCCGTAGTCTTCGAAGCGAGGGGAGAGGCCCGAGGCTGCGAGCTTAGGCGGAGGACCGCCGTAGACGTCATCGTAGAGGCTCTTTCCGGAGAAGCCACCGCCGTTGATCTTGCCGGAGAGAGTAACGGAGGCCTTGTTTGGTTGCCGAGAATGCGCCATGGTTTCCATATCGGGGAATGTAGGTTATTGTAGGGTTTTTCTTCACTCTGTTTTTTTCCTTTTTTGGTCTTTCTCTCTCTATTTTTCTCCTCTGCTTTCTGCTTTCTGCTTTCTGCTTCGGTGAGAGCGCAGAGAGTGTTCGGAACGGAGAACGACGACGAAAGTTGAAAGGAAAATAAGAAAAAGAGAAGAAAAAAAAGGCAAAGCGTGAAATGACGAAAGAAGGCTTTTATAATTGGCTGACGTTTAAAGCTTTTTTTTTTTAATTAAGATTTTTTTCACGAAATTTCATTACAAAACAATAATTAGATAAAAAATTTAATTGAAATGCACTGAATTTTACATTATCATTTAATTATATGCCTAAAAATCAATAAATATAATTCATTATCATACTAACTTTTTGAAAGATTATCCAAATAAAAATAATTGATTGATTGATCATATAAAATATTTTACATTGTTAATTCATTAAAATTAAACTTTTTTTTTGTTTTCAAAATGAATTTTATAATTTCAGTGGATGATATTTAAACTTATATAACTAATGTTTTAAAAAATTAAATAATTCATTCTTCTTTATTTAATAATTAAAAATATTTAAGAGAGTAAATCATTTTTATCATGATAAATTATTGTATGTTTTTTTAAATATATTTAATATGTATTCTAAGAAAACGTTATTGACCATTATGATTTACTACATTATATTATGATTTGTAATATTTAAAAATGGGTTTAATTTCTATCCATTAATAATGTAAAGTTTTTTACACTATCATCCAATCAGATCTTTTGATATACATAACTTTTGAAATAGTGAAAAACAAAGTTAATTATTTATGCTAATGTGCCAATAATTAATTGATTAATAATATAAAAATATTTTACATTATCAGTAGATAAAAATTAAACTTTTAAAAAATATATAAAAACTAATAAATGAATGATTAAATCACCGGGATGTTTAGGACGCACGTTTAGTATAAGTTTCATAAACTTCATCAGCTATTACTAATTTTTTAAATATTTTGAATTCAAAACAATGATTAATAGTACTTACAACACACGCACATTAAATTATAATCCATGAACACCAAGTATTTCCCCATCCCAAATTATTTCATCATTTTTAGATAAAATTTATTGTTAAATTTGTAAATATACCTTTAATTTATTATAAAGTATTAAAAATAATAACTTTTTAATACTTTCTATATCTCTCTTTTATCATTAAATACTTAAATAAGAGTAATTTAATAAAATTACTCTTTAAACTAGTGTTAATTCTAAGTTTCTTAATACATAATTTGGGACAGAGGGTATTTCACTTAGCGTTGTTTGACTAGGGTTGGAACTTGGAATCTAGGGGGACCTATATGTTTTTGCTACAAACAAAAACAAGCTGAGACCCATGACCAAGCTTGCGGACAAAGGTTACACACACTTGTGCTATGTTAGATATGTCTGTTTGGACTTTGTAGTTTCTGTGCTGGCTAATATTTTCCTCAACTACAAGTCCCAAACATTCAATTTGTGGGTTTGAGAAAGAAAAAAACATAAATTTTGATTAAAAAATTGTAATAAATAAATTAGTGTCGTAAAACAAAGGATTTTATTGGATTTTTGTAGTGCAAAATTTAAATTTAATGTATATTATTTTTAATTTGACGTCACAATAAATATGTGCTATTTGGTTTTTACTTTTAGAAACAACTCACGTTTCACATACAATAGTCACCTAATAACCTCATTATATTTGACATCGATATTTGAATATTTAACTTCATGCATACTATTTAATTTTCTTGCCATTAGGTGATTGACAGTGACTTAATAACCTCAACAAATGGCATAATAGGGGTCTGCATTGAGCAATTCTTCTAAAAATCAAACCAAGAACCCAATGTAAACTGGTTTTATAATTTGGGTTTCAAACTAAAACTATTTCATATTTTTGGATCCAATTTTGAATTGGTTATTTTAAAATATAATAATAATAATAATAATAATAAAACTCGATATTCAGATATCGACAGACTTGAGACCCGCCTCCATCACCGTCCAAACTGCGACCTCCGTTACAACCACTTCTACTAGCTCTTCCAATAACCTTCGTTGTCGAGCTCCTCTCCTTCTTCCTTCGAGACCACTGAGATCTCCACCAAAAGGTTGACGTTTCTTTGCCGCATAGTGCAGCCAAAAGTCACAATCCCAGAAGCTTTATTGACGACTGTTGTCAGATCTCTACTACTGTTGTCGTATCTACTCTTTCACTGTAAGATCTGGGCAATTGAAGGAAAGAAGAAGACGACAATGAAGAATCCAGGGCGCCATCATTGAAATCGACGATGGTTTGTATAGAAAAGGGCTAGAGAAGAAGATGGTGGTTCCTAACCCTCAACATTGTTAGAGGCAGAGGAGTAGGTTGATGACCGTGGAGTCGTGGGGATCAACGACGGTAGAGGCGTGAGGTCATCGAAGGGTAGAGAAGTTGGTGGAATGGGAGGGAGGAGATTAGTTGATGTGGAGGTGCATGATGTTTTGGGGGGAATAAAGATTAATGGTTTGGGTTTTTATATTCTAAAACCGATAAAATAATCAGTTTCAAACTTATCTATTCTAAAAAAGGGATTTAGTTTTCAAAATCTTTCAAAAAAATCAATTATTTTTTAATATGGTTTGAGTTTGGTTTGATCAAACTGGTTAATTTGAACATCCCTAAGCATGCCCTGTGTCTCAGGCGCGCTGTAGCAACATGCGCAGCGCGCTACAATGACACAGAGGTTTAAGAAAACCCTAGCAACGCAGCAACACATGAGGGGAGGAGACTCTTCTCCTCCTATAAATAGAAACCTCCAGATAGAGCTTTAGTTGCAAATTCCTTGAAAACAAGCTTCCACCCATTGCTAAAACTTTTCTGCTCAATTATTTTATTGTAGGGACGCAACATCTTCACTTAGGATAGGTAGTTAGTCTTTTAGGGTGGCTTATGGTAGTAGGCCTTGGCGCCAATACTTTGGAAGTGGTAACACTTTTGCGGTCCACAATTGTTGTGGTGATGCCCTTTAGTAGTGTTATTTTGTCAGTTTCTCATAGTGTGGTAATTGTTGGTAATCTAGGTGCCAACGCTATGCCAGTCAGAGCTTCCAATGTCAACACTCCTCAGTTTTAGGCCATTCCAAGTTAGTGGAGGTCTTGGTGTGCCACATTAGTGGTCTGTCAATCGAGTTAGTTATGCTAGCATGTTTTAATTAGTTATTCAGTATTTAGATTAATTACATGTTTATTACTCACATGCTTAGGCCTAAGTAGAGACTTATAATACCTATTATGCAACATGGAATGAATATGTGATTATATGCTTAAAACTATTTTGTTAGGCTTAAGCATCGACTTTATATAGTGTGTGTCAAGTACTATATTTTAGTATTTTTACAAGTTAAATAAAACCTTCTTGCTTTAATTTCCATTTATTTTCCTCCACGTTTGCAACAATTTTGTAGAAGTAAAAGATGGATACAAATGGAATAAAATGATGAATTTTACAGAGAAAAATCCCATAAGAAGAAAGAGCAAGGAATAAAGTAATAACAAGGCAAAAACAAAGCAAAAGGAAGGAGCAGAAAAGTAGACTGCTGAGCGGCCTAAGTCAAGGATAAGTAACTTGAGGAGGACGAAGCAATATCTGCAAGCCACCCTGCAACCTCTGCAGCCGCCCTGACACCGCTCAACGCTCTACATGCCGCTCAGCGGGACAGGATAATGTCAGAGCAGAGCCACCATTCAGAAGATAAAACTTTCAGGGTGAAGAAAGCTACACCGCTCAGCAGGCCCCTGTAGCTGCTGAGCGGACCTCGAGGAACTTCCCTATAAATGGGGCCCTGCACTCAGCATTCTGAATCACTTATTCTCCCCACTATTTTCTCACATATAGAGCTCGATTAGTAGTGTTTTACCAACAAAGAGGAGGCTAGGATAGGAGCCAAGATAGGTCAAGAAGCATGACAGTCCTTGTCATGACGGCGTGAAAACGTGTCATGGTGAGTGTCCATCACCTTGCCTCTATGGTTTCCTCTTGTAAAATGATTTTGTAATCCTCTTGTTGTTGGGATTTTGATGAATGCTATAGCCTAATTGTATCCATACACTTTTGTATGAATGAATATATCTATTTCTTTGATCTATATGAATTGGTTTTGTGCTTAAAGCTAGCTTTAGTTCAACTACTTAAATGTTGTTTTGTACCTTAATACTTGTGAGTGAAAGCTACATTATTAAGGGGAATCAAATCAATGTTTGCTTTAGTTAATTAGAGCTCGAATCTAAACCTAATTGTTGCGAGTGAAAACTGCGTCACTAAGGTTGGAACTAAACCATTTCATCTAATAAATCTAATTGCTAGAAATAGAATTAGGGTTATTAGTCGTTTTAGCATCTGGAATAACGTTGGTTTACTTTGTTAATTTGTGCAAGAAATTGACAGAATAGTAAAGGAAATTTAATCATCTTTTCAAGCTTGAAAGAGGTGTTTAAGATAAGAATTGGTGGCAAGAAATCAAGGGAAAGATAATTCATATGCATTAAGTGATGAATACAAGAAACTATACATGAATCAAAACCCAACAAGCTTCCTAATCTACCTCTAATTTGTTGCCATTTTATATTATATTTATTTTCTTTTCCTGTCTTTATCTTAAAATCAAATTACAAACCATCCACTCCATTGTTTAATTAACAAACTCAAGAATGACTTTTATCAACTCCCTGTGGATACGACTATACTTGACTATACTGCAATTAAATCTCTTGAGGATTTGAAAGCTGTAAAAATGGATATATAAAACGACTAGAGTTTAAAAATAAGCTTTCAATAGTGTGACAGTAGGATAACAAACTTTTCATAATGAGTAGACATAAAATATAATGTGTTGGTAACTATTAACAATATTAAACTATAGTTAGATCTCCATGATAATTAAAGTATCATAATCAGTTATGCATGAGAACCCTAGGATAATGTACTTACATTTCAACAATATTAGTATTTATTATAATTTAGTTATTGACACGAGTTCATCGTACTTGGTGAGTCCCAGATATGGGTTCAGCATACCACGTTAATTTCATTGTGCTTTATGGGTTCAACCTACCCACCGTGATTTTAGTATACTTTATGGGGTTCCAACGCACTAGGACCGCAAGGATTTAGCCTGGAAAAACAAGGTTGAGCTTGCACTCCCTTGACCAAGAATCGAGACATATCTCTCCTTGACCCCTTCGTTGGAGATGGACAGTGTTACATAGTTACTGTATCAGTTTCTTATTCAGTATCGGTGCTTTCAAGACATTTACATATGCTGTGTGGAATTATTTCAAGACATTTACATATACACATGTGAGTGGTACTGCGGTAACTGGTACCTACCAGTGAGTTAACAACTTACTCCTCTCTATCATGTTGTTTTTCAGATACAGTTGAGGAGTGGATAACAGTCCCCTTGTCCAATAACAGTGAGATCCAACGTAAGTGGTGAGCTCTGCTTTGCAACGAGGGTCTATCATTATTTTTTTATTAGGATGCTCTAGATAGCTTAGGTATGATCATACAACATTAGACATTTATAATTATTATGTTATCATTATTACCAATTATTTATCAGATCATATGTAACTCAGACAATTAGTATTTATATCTTATATGAATTAGTTATTAAATAAACATGACGCATGCATAGTAGTTAAGGCCATGATAGAGCTTCCGTAAGGGTTGTATCCCTATGTTCGGTCACGTCTAGTTGGGGCATGACAATGTGTCATGTTAAATTTGTACGTTATATCGTTCACATTGTAAATAATGTCATTTTACACAAGTAATAATGCGTCCCTTTAAGTGAAACGACATTACTTTGCATCTCATGTCCACAAAACATGTGCGTCCATGATAAAAAAAAAAAAAAACAAACATACATTAATGGGTTATATTGCAAAAGATGAAAATATGGTGTTTGGATATTTACATGGCAAAATAGACAAATTTTTACTTAAATTGATTGCTTTTAAAAGTAACTGAGATCAAAGTAACCAACAAATTTAATAGAAATAAAATTGTCTGAGTTAAAAAATAACAATAATTAAAATGGAGCATTTTCCGTGTTAAGCATTATTAGTTGGATTGGGTATCTTTCCGCTAACAAATCAAAGCCACATCATAAAAGACGGTAGTGTTACTCCCTTCGTCTACTATTATTTATCATTAAATGATATAAAAAAAATACAAGGATGTGATACTTTTGAGTAACATATCAAAATGTGATAATTTATCATAAATTGCGACCAATTGTGGTGATTTATTAAAATAATAATAAAATATTTATAATTTATTAAATGATAATAAAACATGTAAATAAAATATATAAATCGCCACAAAACGTGGCAATTTATATCTTTTATTATTATTTTAATAAATTGTTATAAAATGTGGTGATTTATTAAAATAATAACAAAATATTAATAATTTATTAAATAATAATAAAATATGTAAATAAAAATATATAAAGTATCACAAAATGTGGTAATTTACTAAATTTTTTTTAATAATTTGTATAAAAATGGCCACAATATAGTATTTAAACTTTATAAATTCCATATTCATATGAATTTTCTTAAATTTTATCTATATACATCAAACCAATAATAAACCTAAAAGGTTAAAAGTGACAATTAAGAGTGAACCAATAAAGTATTAACTAACTAAAATATTATTACTCTCTCTTTTCACTTTTTGTTGTCACTCTTTATCCAAAGGTTTGTTAACAATTATTTATTGTTTAATTAAATTAAAAAATATGATTTTTTTTATAATTATATCTCTATCATCTCTTATTATTTTAAAGATACCTAATATAATACTACTAATTGATGAGGGACAAGTTAGTTTACGCAATATATTTTTTTTCTAATCTTAATACTAATTAAATAATTTATTAATAAGTTAGATTTTTGTAAAAAGTGACAGTGAAAAGTGGATTGAGAGAATACATATTGGATTCGTTTTATTTTCACCAAGTTTTTTGTCCTTGAAAGCTATTGATATCTATAGTGCCAAACACTCCATTATTGTGGTTAAAATATCACCATTAAAATACTAATTGAATGGTACATTATACTAACTCGCAAACTTGTCAGAACAGTGGTGATCCATAGGAATCCCAGAAGACAGATTTACAGATGTATGTTAAATCCACGTTCAGTAAGAGTTGGTTCATCTGTTTACCCCTTGCTTAAAATAAAAGCATGTTTTGAGTCCAAATTTGGTAATTTTATATTTGTGAATTATATGTAAGTTCTTTATAAATGTTTGTTAAACACGAGAGCTTACTCTAACTCTAGGCTAAGACCATCGTTACTTTTTTCTAATTTTTTTTTCCCTAACCGAAAAGAAATTGAACCCACATTTTACTGCCAGCATTTATCCAAAATGCCACTTTCAAAGAAAAATTAAAAACGCTTGGTACTCAAAAATAAGATAGAATTTTCCTAAAGTATAATTTGTACTGTAGAGATTAAAGTGTTTACATCATAACCTTTAAAAGTAATTAATAATAATGATAAGTAGACATAATTAAAAAAATTCAATAAAAAATCTCTAACTTGTTTTAGCAAGTTAGTTTAATTCAAGTTAAATTAGGTTGAGTTTAATAAGTTTCATATACTAAGGTAAAAAAAAAAACAAAAAATAGTAATCAGACTAATTGGAAGATATTTAAAATAATTGACTCTCAACTTAGCACAAAAGGCACAAAGACGTGAGGAACACTAATTAAGGCAGAAATAAGTGATATGATATTAGATTCTGACTTACTTTTCTATTATATTCTTTTCAATTATATTATTCTTCACTAGTTTAGCCGATTCATTTAACATAAATTTAAGATTTAGTTTGGTCTTTTTCCTTAAAATACTAAGCTTATAATTTCAATTAAAGACTTTATTTTATAATATAAGACTTTTAAATATGTGAATAAACTTATTGTTAATGAACCCTCAAATTTTCTACTCTTTCCTTCTTTAGTTCTCTTCTTTTCTGAGGATTAATGAGGGCTGTAATCGTTATTTTTTTTGTGGCAGCTCACCGCATTTTCTTTTTTGTAATTTAGAATTTTTTTTGTGTTTTCGTTTTGATGTGAGTATTTTTATTTTTTTGTGGTGTGTTTATTTCTTTTATGATTGTAATTTTTTTTGTGGTGTTTTATTTTTCTTTAATGGCCATTTTCATTTCTCTTTTTAAGATTTCATTTATAGGAGTCTTATATATGAAGATCATATTTAAAATTGTCATGAGAATATAAGCATAATGTATTATTCAAATTGCAACATTGGTAGTGTTAATATTTAATATGAAAGATGTTTTGACATTAATAGTTTTCAAACAATGAGCAAACCTATAAATATTTGGTTAATTCAAAATAAATGGTGTATTCGTATATGATATAGTGTTTTCAATTTATAAGTGTCTTTAGGTTGCTCTACAAATAAAATTATTCTTTTTTCGTAAAAAAAAGTGAACCCTCAAATTTTTAAATAAACTAATAGATTTAAGATTATTATCTTATAGCATTAAGCAAATTGAAAAATCTAGTTGGATAATCAATTTTATATTGTATAATAATTTATTATATGTTAAAACTTAACAATCTTTTTGCCTAATCAAAATCTCAATCATTTTAGCTAAATACTTTAAAAATAGTCCGATCATTTATTTAACACACCAATAAAATTAAGATATGCATAGGGCTTTGAGGGGTGAGCTGGCCTATTCTCATACAAGTAAAGTAAACACAAGGATGTGAAAGGCGCTGCAATCATTTAACACTAACATAATAATATATTGAAACGTAAAATTAAAACAACTTTTAATATTATTGAATAAATCTTTAAATTTATTCTTGAAATTATTAGTATTAATTAAATTCATATTAAGTTATGAAAATAATTATATTAATTTTTGAAGTTGTTAAAAATTAGTTAAGTTAATATTTTAACGTTAATCAAAATAATTTTTCATAAAAATTACCTTGACTAACTTTTTTTTTAATTTTAAAAAATAATATAATAATTTTCATATTTTGAAAATAATTTAAACTTAGCTTGATGATGCATTTTGCCACAAATTAAACACACAAAATTGGGAAGGGAGAGTTTAAGTAGGAGGATTTCTACAGTTTTTATTTTATTTTACAAATTCTTCTCCATATTAAATCCACATCAATATGGGTGTAATAGAGGAATAGCCCGGCTTGATATTGCTTAAACAAGGTTCAGAGTGACCCAGGTCGACCCAGATTACTGGGCAGGCAATCTAAAAAGAGAACAAACAATAAATTCTTCTAATTGAGCGAATTATTCCTCATAAAGTGCACAATACAATAAAAAAAATGAATATATTCTCCCACATTTTTTTCACTTTAACTAGGAGAATATATTATTTTATTTCGATGATGCATAATTTGTCCAAGGACCATACAAATTATGATGGAGAAAAAAGACAAAATTTGTCCTAATGTGACAATGTGTTAAAAATGTGTAATATTTGTTACTTTAAACCATAATTTGTGTGAATGTTAGGTGAATTACATTGTACTATCACATTTTAAAAATTAATTATTTTGTAACACATTTTTATATTTTTTAGCCGATTCTTAAGATATTGATAACATTTACTCTTTTATAAATATATATATATATATATATATATATATATATAAAGAAAGAAAATTTGTAAAACGATACAGGGTCCAAAGATATAATATTTCTCTGCAATAAGATAAGGAACACGCCCGACATGCATGTATGCACACCTAACACCTTTCCATCTAGCTAGCTTGTCACTCTAGAGGGTTCTGAAAGTGACGGGAATCATTTATCGTTAAACATGCTTTTATCCTCTTAAAAATTATAAATTTTATATTTTATTTTTAAAAAATTTATTAAAAAATAATCATTGACAAAAAAAATCTATTAGAACTTAGTACATATTGTTAGGATGAGCCACTAACTGTTAATATAACAATTAATTTAATTATGTGACAACAATTAATTATCCATCTTAATATAATGACTAAATCTTATAAAAAAATTGTCAATGACTATTTTTTAACAATTTTTTTAAAAAAAATAAAAATAAAAAATTTGTAATATTTCAAGAATTTAAAATATATTTAATCATTTAGCTTAAGAGAAATTATTGTCATCAAATATTAAGCATTTATTATTTATTTTGACAAGATATTAAGATTTTTTTTTTTAAATGTAGAAAAGATTTACATTTTTCATCTAATTAATCGAATAGAATAGTGCAGCTATATCTACGTACATATACCAACATAGAATACACGATTACAAATCCTATTTTGTGTATTCGTGTAAAAAAGGCAGTGATAGAATCACAGAACACTCAAAAGTATAAAACCAGTAGTAGTAAGTGGGAATCTGAATGCAATTTAGCAAACCGACACTTTCTTTAATTTGATTGATGATCAAACTAAAGAACATATTGAAGGATGAACTTTTGGTCACTTTGGCGTTTGTCCCCATATAGCCCCACCATCACCCATATGTTAAGGTACTATTGTATGCTTTAAAAAATGAATTCTTTTAATTTTTAATTTACCTTTTTCTTTTGTTTATATGTCCCTGCTTATACATCAGAATCAAAGATGGCATGGAGTTGCAAAAGAAAAAGGAAAGATTCAAATGGTTTCATTGCTTTGTTTCTTCTTCTCATTGGTGGATAAATACATTCCAATGAAGAACGAGCTTTTTGCTCCAAGGGCGATTCTGTCATTTCAGCCAAATGATTATTTTTTTGAAGCTAGCTAGTACCGTTGGGAAGTTTTGAAAATCAAGAAAAAGAAAGAAACATGGACCTGGTACAAGCCTCATAGGCCAATGGCTAATGGGACCCTTGTGTCCGCCACTTTATTTTCACTTATTCACCCTAATAATCATAAAAGGCTCATCTGCTCATGATCCTTGCACTTAATACTAATCGATTTTTTTGTTTTTATAATGCAAAAAGTTAATCAACAACTTTAGCAATTCAGGCATTATTTAATTTAGAGTTGGAGAGAAATTCTTACTTACATATAATCCTAACACATCAAGTTATGATATGGTGTAGCGAACTCTGCACAAAGTCATACATCCAATATATGTGTCAATGAGCATCTTTGATCACTCTAGTTCAGCAATTTCAGCTTGATGAGCGACTATTAACTGTCATGTAAGAATCACTTTTACAAAATATAATCATTTATTGATATAATTCAAATTTTTTAGAATTAATATGTTGAAAATTATTACAATTAAAATTGTTTCAAGAAAATACATTATTTAACTAAAAATGTTATACCAAAAATATGACACATATTACATCGTTCACATGTGTTATGAAGTACATACACTAAATAAATAAAGAGATATTTATTCTCATTTGCTGCCTTAGCATATATTTTACCCAAAAAAATTACAGTATATTCTTGGATTTATTACATATATATATTGCTTCCAAATAACTTATGTCTCATAATATGTTCCATGTAAAAAATTTACATTTGTATGGTCTGGATCTGAAATCGTCACATCTTGTGACGATTTCAAACTCAATCTTTTTTTTTTAAATGTCTGAAATCTTGTAGTGATTTGAGATTTTTTTTTTCTTTTTTTATTTTAAAAATGTCTAAAATCGCCACACCCTGTAGCAATTTCAAACTTTTTTTTTTAATGTCTGAGATTTCAAACAAATTTTTTAAAAAATAAAATAAAAAATCTGAAATTGCTACATGGTGTGACGATTTCAGACTCAAGCCCATACAATTGTAATTTTGTATTTCGACCTATATTTTAGGATGCAACTTATTCTACCCCCATAGAAAAGTAAAAGGCCTATATTCTTTACTATTTATTACTGTTGTCATACTTATTAAAAATCAAAGGTCTACTTCGTGATTCCAAATATTATTTTCAGTTCTCACCCGAAAAGAAAATATTGATGATATATTTTTTTTTATCTGACTTAAGTTATTATGATTAATTTGGATAGCTGACTCATGGCCTTGTTTTTATATATACACATACGAATAAGTATTTTATAATTTAAAATGAGATCTTAGTTGAAAAATCCGATGTCGTCCAGCGGTTAGGATATCTGGCTTTCACCCAGGAGACCCGGGTTCGATTCCCGGCATCGGAAAATTTTGCCTTTTTGCCTATGTAACACTGACGCAGAAAACAAATAATCATGGAAGTCGGAGCAAAATATGAACGTGTAAAACAACGTTAGGGATTATTTAAAGTTTAAACTCAACTTCTTAATATATTTTTTATTTTGTAATGCAAACTTTCGTCATTGTTATTAAAATATTCATTTCTTATATCGGTCAAGGGAACAACATCGAAATGAAGGAAATGTTACATCCTTCCTTTGGAATAGTTCGAACGCTATTCAGAAGAGGCCATTATGTTACATGGAATGACTGTCTATGCGTTGAGTTGATCATCAATAACTACCCTTCAAGCAGGCCTATTTGCAATAATTAGCTTCATTCTCAGATCCATCATTAAGCACTAAGCCACAAAAGTTGTTTGTTCTCTTGAGTTGTTTGTTCTCTTCCGCTCTGCTCAAGTAAGCAGGATCCTTTTCAAAGTGTGTACCATTCCAAGTAAAATCGTCATGTTAAAAATGACAACACAACAAAAGCAAGAGCATGGGTAGCGTCTCTAAAGCAAGAGGGAAAACCAGTGGTGACGAACAAACAAGCCTCTACAAGAAAAACTTGGCAAGTGATGAAGAAAACAAATATCACGATCCATGACAATACAGGTTCATGTTCAACGGTCGTATCTGAATTGATATCCTTTATTCTAGAATACATTTCCAACTACACTAAAGTAGAATTGAAGATATGTCCTTGGATAACTAAAGCCTTACCAAAGTGTTCCACTGTTTTATTATCAAGAAACAAAAAGTAAAGTGTCAAATTGAGCAGAGTAATGCCATATGCCAAGATGCAGCATGTTTCGATATTTGAGATACCGGTACGAGCCCCCAAACTTATTGGAATCAAGAGCAACCATTCTCCATTAACTCGCACATAAAAGATGCTCAGATTTAAAAAAACAAAAAATCAAATTTTAAGAAGCCTTTGGAACTTTGTCTAGCAAAACATCAGGATTGTTGGGCTTTTGGGAAGTCTCCTGAGCAACACCTAGCACTGAATCATATTCATGACGAGCAAACTTCTTTCGAACAACTTTTTCAAATTCAGTTGCATCAAGATTTTTGGCATTTTCAGCTGCATGAGCCTGAGCCAAATTGGAATAATTTAAGGCAGACTGCGAGAAGAAGGCCATTTCATTTTCGGTGAGCTTCCTCAAAAACCTTGCTGGATTACCTCCCCACACCTGCATTTCAAGACAATCATTCAGTTTGAATCAAAGATACACATTATAATCCAAGACATCGTGAGAATAAACTGAGAACCTCTTGAATAATTCATTTTAGGCCCAACTGAATCAACTTCCATTGATAAATCGACATAGAAAATCATCTGATCTAAACCTTTATTTAGTTGCAATAGAGAGCTGAACAGAGCACACTCCCACTCTCTAAAGGAGAACAAAAGGCTCACACAAACCTCTCCATAGGGGATTCTTGTATTCTGCCTGACAAGAGCTCCGGCAGCAACCATGGCATGTTTCTCAACATATACACCATCAAGCAAAGTTGCACCCATGCCAATAAATGCCTCATCCTCAACAGTGCATCCTTGCAACACGGCACTATGTCCTAAAGTTCAAAACGTAACCATAAAGCACAACCCTGAGATAAAGACCACACTAGAATCATGCTGAAGTTATTCACAACAAGATCACATCACTTTCACTCACCTACAGTAACATTATCTCCAATGATAGTTGGAAAGACCTTTCCAGCCAAATTAGACTTAGCAACATGAACAAGTGAATTGTCTTGTATATTAGTTCCAGATCCAATACTGACGCTGTTAACATCACCTTCACACAAAGAATATGATTTAGTTAAAAGTAAAAAAACAACAGGTGATGCATAAATATAGGAAAAAAGAGAGGGTGGGAAATATCAATACTCAACCCCATGATGCATGTAGCATGCAATATGTATATCGATGATTATGTGCCTGTGTATCAACAAGATAGTACAACAGTTTTCCTTAACATTCAATCTGAATGCAAAGAGTTCAAGCAAAGGAAAGTGAAGGAAATAAATAAGTAACAGAAGTGTGGTCCTTTTGTTCAACCTAAGTATATCATGAAGTCAAATACATGGTTGATTTCTATCGCCATTATCTAACCTAAGTATATCACGAAGGCAGATATATAAAAGTTAATGTCTTTTAAAAGAAAAGCAAACAATTTATCACTTTCTTATCAGCCACACCCACTCGATACATATTCCAGACAAATACTGACATTGTGCCTGTGTATGAGAGTCTGTAAACATTGTGACGAAGGATATGCCTGGTAGAGAAGGTAAAATTTGGAAAGGTAGAAAATAGGGAGCAGCTAGAAATGTTCTGGGATGAAAAGGTTTTGATTTTCACTACTTGGTGCTTGGCAAAGGTATGCAAATGGTTGGAAATTCATTTTCAGCCCATTTACAAGAAATGGGAGGAGAAGCCAAAAATTACAGTCCTGGAGTGATCGACTTTCAGCTCACTTAAAATTACTTCAGATTTTTTTTTTTTGTACCAGACAAGTTTAAAGTAGTTTCTAATTTCAAAAGCTTCACCTTCCTAATATTCATGTACCTAATGTACTTATCTCAGATCAATCATGCAACACTTAGGTCAATTTTGGAAATCCCCACCCCTGCACTCTGTATCGTCTCTGAGAGGGATTAAGGAGTGCTAAAGGATAATATTCATGCTCAGAAGGTTTATGAATTTAAGACATGTTCAATGCAGCTGTAAAATGAAGTTAAGCAAGTAAAAAGAAGAAAACCTAGCATATGAAATTGGACATGAGTGTCCAATCATGTATTTCGCTAAAACACATTTATAGCATACAAATGGAATAATCAAATCGGCATTGTGAACCATGATAGATCTGTGAAGACTACATCATAGGATTGATATCAAAATCTGATTGTCATGGTCAGAACCCAGAAAAAAACAATCTATAGACATAAGAAATAATGGTTGATTTTCAATCAAAATCGCACGCATATATATAGTAAACATAAGGAAGTAAGGAATTGAAGCAACAATGAGTTAGAATTTGGGGATAGTATACCTCTGAGAACACACCCATACCAAATGGAGGAACCTTGGCCGACGTGAACGTCACCGGTGAGGGAGGCGCTAGGGGCCACGAATGCATCCCTATGAACAGCAGGAGCTTTGTTATACAGATTCATCAGAGGTCGATGCCTGGACACTGAATATAACAAATCCACAAAATCAAATAACATAAACCCTAAACCACATCAATGCAGCAAAATTGGGGGGGGGG
>QANU01043803.1:816796-904381 GCA_003254905.1 Nissolia schottii
AAAAAAAAAAAAACCGATCCGCCTAAATTAAAAATTATGATGACCGTCAACCAATGCCGTGCTTAACTCTAAATAATTTAGAAACTATAAAAGTTAGAATTACATATCAGGATTTTTAAGTTCAAACTAAGAAAAATAGAGGAACTTGCTAGGATTTAAATTCATTCATGTGCTAACTTGGCAGGAACACTTGATGCATGACAATAGCGACGACAATAATGTCAACATTTAGTAATGCACTAAAAAAAAATTTCAGCCTTTCAGGATTAGTACTTAAAAACTGGAAATGAGCTCGTTATTCGGCAGTATGTGGATGGTTGTGCATAAATGCCACAACAAAAAGAGAAAGAAATCAGAATGTTTATGGAGCTTCCATTCACATTTATGTAGTACTTTAGGTATATCACTGCAATTGGCTAATCAGTTGAAATCACTGCCTTAAGCTCTCAACAATGTAAGCAGCATACAGGTCCCTGCAAAAAGAACCATCCCGCATAAGAAAAATAAATTACTCATCCCATCCCCAAGGAAAAACATAAAGTCATCCAAGATTACTGCCAAGAATCCAACACTAGACACAAAACTAGAAGAGGAGGAGGAATATCACAGTGTTGTAAAGGAAAATAGCTCACATGGAGTACTTGATGGCCTCAACGGCAGATTCAGATGGTAGGAAATCTTCAACATCAACTTTTTTGTTCTCATTCTTCTTGTCTAGTGTGGCAAGAAGCTAAGGATGCGCAGCAAACTAGGGAAAGTGGTATTAATAGCATTGATAGTGTAAATTGATTTAAGCATTTAACGGGTCATAGAAACATAGGGTAAAGTAATTGACACGCAGAAAGCTAATCATCAAGGGGGTATTGTCAATAACTAGGTGATGACATGAATAAAATATACTAGATGCAAAAAAACAGGATACAGTCCTCAAAGAATCGTCTGATTTCAGCTAGCCGATGTGGAGGAAGCTCCTTGATGTCCGTGTAATGGCGGAACTCAGGGTCATCGGCACAAACTGCTATGATCTTGTCATCCTTTTCTCCCTGCATCAAAATTTGTTAATAAATATTAACAGCTTTTCACCAAGTGTTTACTTTTATTGGAGATGTTGATTATCAAATTGTAGAATAACAAAAGCCAGATGAGTTTATAAAGGGAGCAAAAGTTTCAGCCCATGATCTCTGATGGTTTTGATGTGATCCCTCTAATCATCCCAAGACATGGTCATATATTTAACAATTTTCATTGTGCCCTTCAATTTTATTTCGTTTCTTCAATGAAATGAACCCTCACTTCTATTATAAGGTATACGGGGATAAATTTTACAACGTCATATCATGTATAAGGTAAGGTAATGTTTTCATCATATAAAGTTCTAGGAACAAGGACAAGCACTTAGACTTGACGTGAAACTCACTAGAAGAAAAGCAACCAATCAACTAAATAAATTATAAAAGGCCACTGACTAGTCAAGATTTTACTGCCAAACAGATTCCTCAGGTGCTCCCTTTTCATTTTTCCAAACAGAATAAAAAACAAGTAATTAATTTATTGGCAAGGAGGAGGCAACTTTCACCTGGTCAATCATGGGCATTAATCCAATAGCACGAGCACGAAGGAAGGAACCAGGTAGTATAGGCTCCTTTTCAAAACATAGGTCACAGTTTTAGTTCAGTTGAAATTTTGGCTGAAAACAGACATTTCTGTTAAATATATCAAACAAGAATTTTAAGCATTGCTACCTGCATCAGAACCAGAACGTCCATAGGATCACTGTCTTCACAAATGGTTCTAGGGATAAAACCATAGTTGTGTGGGTATACAACAGATGAGTAAAGAACACGATCAACCTAGGTTAAACAACCCATGTATCAGTAGCGCTTCAGTACAGACAAACAAAAGATTCACAGCCAGAAACAATGGCACTATCTATGTAAAGCAGGAGGCAATTGATTACATTGAATACTAAGGCTCAATAACAATCATAATCTACCATAATTCAAAATTCAAGGATGCTACAATTAAAAAACATTGGATTTGAAACAACACCTATGGTGGAACAATTACAACAATCCAGATAAACTGACATGCAAATACAGAGTAATAACTTATAATGAGTGATTCTACCAGTCTATTGATCCAAAATCTCCCTTCACAGCCAAAAATTTAAAACTGATGAGTTTGCTTCTATAAATCCAAATGTGTTAAGACATGAGTTTGGAAAGCCAACCCCTCACAATTTGGGAAAATTTTGAGGAGAAAGCGTGGGAGTTGATGACATTCAGTTTCAAAGTTTAAAAAATTTCCACTGATAAGTGCATGAGGTATACGAGGACGATATTCCATTAAAAGAAATTACTTAACATTTTCATGGAAGAAGGTAAATTGAAGTAATGTGCAAGAGATGCAACTCCTAATGAGGGGCTAAATATGTATAAATGTAGGAAATGCAAGGGCATTATAGAGAACAAGGGAAATGAGGATATGGGAATTGTTGTAGAGGCTGCTCAACATAACAAACTTGCTGAGTCAGCAAGTTTGTTACCGAGAGAGACTCAGGTGAGTGAGGAGACTGTTATATAGAGTGGGAAAAGAGAGAGAGGTAGGCATTCCGCTAGGCAAGTTTGGAGTGGCGAGCCACTAAGAGATCAAGGCTGTGAGCCTGGCCACTACTGTTATTAGCAGAACCTTACATAAAGAAAAATGGGAACCACACCTTTATAAGTCCACTCTTCTTGTCCAGCTCATACTTAACCTTGCTGCCTTTGCTAATTTCAACCACCTGCCATGGAAAATCCATTTATTTTTCTTAGAAAACATTTGTAGCAAATGAGAGTTTGGTAGAGTAATCTCTGTTCATAAAACTTGACCATCCAGGTTCCAGGCAGCCAATGAAGTTGCCATATTTAGGCACTCCACATCTTTAACATAAGATTTCCATTAGCAATATCTCCTTTTTATAACTAAAACTTGACAATCCAAGTTCCAGGCAGCCAGTGAAGTTGCCATATTTAGGCACTCCACATCTTTAAAATAAGATTTCCATTAGCAATATCTCCTTTTTATAACTAAAGCACTTTTTAACTGCATGCATTACAAGTACAAAGATAAATTATTCGATGGATTGCCGCCAAAACTCAGATGACGATGATGCTGCAAGAAACCTTGTGATAAGTTTATTTTTTTGTAAGCTTTTTGAATGTAAGTTACAAAACAGTAAAAAAAAATAACTTACACAGTTGAAAACTGCTGGAGCTCCTGGTCCTGCGGGTACATAAAAACATTTGAGAACTTTCAGTTAAATACTGCTAAATCCACACTTTTCAGTAGTCTCAGTCTCTCAGACCTCATTTGAAAGAGGTTTTGTTGAAACTAAACAGGGATTCTTGAACCACAATAATTTCTTATACAAGATGAGGAGAAAGAGGAAAAAAAAAAAAAAAAACAAGAATCCAATAAGTTACTTTACCAATCTCTAAGTCGTGCCAGGGATGGGCTGCAACAGTTCTCCGCGACAGTGAAGAGAGTATTCTTTCATTAAGCTTAGGATGACCGAAACCCGAATTCCCTGAACCTGATTCTTGGTGGTTAGCCATATAGGACTTTCACAGACAATACCTACAAAAGCAAAACACACACACTCAGTTTTTTTTCAAAAAAAAGGCTATCAGTCTAAATCATCATCATCATTTGTTGCACAACTAAAGCAATAGTCAGAAGAATCAACTTCAGTTTTAAAGATTGAAACAAAAAGAGAAGTAGGAATCTGTGTTTATAGGAAGGCATGCAAACACATCAAAGATAAAAGACTTAATTAGACATAGTTGTTGACGAACCAAGAACAAATTCGACAAAAACAGTATCATATTGAAAATAAACAAATAAAACCAACTTCAGGACCTTAAACAATAGCACAGTTGACAAATCACACAGAATCAGGTACACGGACAACAGAGGCCAAGGTTATTCAACTAAATACCAAACTACTTTGAAGTTAATAATAATGATGGCAATCATTACACACCAACAGAAGCATAAATCCAGAGTAAGAATAATCGCCACTACTTTTTTTGATCGGAAAATGATGCGATTTCGTTCAGGCACGGATAATCAAACAATCAAAGTGGAGAAGAAAAAGAATCGAGAATCAAACCTCCAAAGTAGAACAAAAGGAATCAGAAGAAATAGCTGCATCAAGAATCTATGGAACCTACTATTAAGCTGAAAAAGGGGTTCAGAAAAAGCACTTACGACTACAGAGAAAAAGCACGGAAGCAGAGTCAATCAAAGTGTGTGTGTAAGTGAGAGGTGGAAACGAACTTTACTTTTGGGTTCAGGTATTTATAGGAGGGGTAAGAACGACCCAGGCTTCTTCTCAGTATTTCCTCACGTGAGTCTCAGCTCAGCGGCCAGTAATTGAGGCAATATGATCCGTCAGATCAAGCGGGATTCCCATCGGACGGTTCTCGATGGAGATGTGAGATTGCTGGTAAAGGGGGGGACCCATTGGATTTCGGACAAAGTCACTGACTTTGACGGAAAATGCCTCTGATGTGTGTGATGTGTGAGGCCTTCGGTTTGTGGTCCCCCTTGATTAAAATTACAAGGTTAATTAAGTTTTTAGTCTTGTAATATAAAAAAATTTAATTTTAATCTCTTATGGTAAGTTTTAGTTTGTAATTATACGTAATTAATGATTATTATACGTATAATATACAGTTTCTAAAATTATAAACAACGCACTCACAATCTTCAACTCGTTTCTGTCATCGTTTTTCCTCATTGTCATCCTCTCATCATCTTCATCCTCCTATCACGTGAAAGTTGATTAAAATGAAATTAAGATGATAAAAGGTTAGTTTTCTTTTAAAACGGATGAGATTTATGGTTTTCTTTTAAAACGGATGAGATTTACTTTTATCAATGATGATTTACTTGTTACAAATGCTTGAATGGACAATTACTTATGAAATGTTATACCTGTGAACATAAGCGTGTAATATTTGTGCATTATACCACATAAAGTTTGTGCATTAAAGAGTCTAATAAATTTTGGAATATATGATTCATGCAAAGGTTTTTGAACATAAGCAAGTAATGTTTGTGCATTTTACTACTTAAAGTTTGTGCAGAGATGCTTATAAAGTTTGTGCATCAAAGAGTTTAATGAATTCTGGAACTTGTTATAGATCTTTGAGTGGACAATTACTTGTGAAATGTCATACCTGTGAACATAAGTGAGTAACGTTTGTGCATTATACCACGTAAAGTTTGTGCACATATGCTTATAAAATTTGTGCATCTAAGAGCCTAATAAATTCTGGAATGTATCGTCCAAGTAAAGGTTTGTGAACATAAGCGAGTAATGTTTATGCATTCTACTACATAAAGTTTGTGCACCAATGTTTATAAAGTTTGTGCATCCAAGAGTCGAATGAATTTTGGGATGTATGGTTTATATAAAGGTTTGTGCGCATAAGCTAATAATGTTTGTGCATTCTACTACATAATGTTTGTGCAGAGATGCTTATAAAGTTTGTGCATGCAAATGAAAACTGAGAAAGGCGAATCGCGTGTGCACGCACGTTTAAGTGCGAAGTGGGGATCCATGCGTAAGTGAGTATTCGTAGTGGGCCCAAATGTATTTAATACGGGGTGTATGATATTTGGTGTACGTGTAGCAAGATTGATGTTTAAAATATCATTTACTATTATACGTTGGTTTCTAATAAATTAATTTTATAACCTGCTTCCCACAATGTAATGTACATTTTAACCGTAGGGTATGAAGTGTGAAACGTTCAATTATTTGAATGATGACGGTACCATAATAATATTACTAAATGGTCGTATTAACAAATATACTTATATGTTTCAAGTTATTTTAGTAGCAAACTTTAAAGCCTATCTTAAATTCTATTTAAATAACTATTGACATATGTTATACACCCGCCACGCATCGTGCGGGTATAGATTCTAGTTAGGCCTAAAGTGCACGAACAACTTGTATTCTATAGAGTAAACCTTTCAATAGGTACCTCGTAATCTTACAATTAGACAATTTAGCATTTCACACATAAAAAATCTATACTGTTCTTTCACAAATGAAAAAAATTGATAAATAAGCTTCTTAATAAATTGGTCTTTCACAATTTAACTTTAAACAAATTGATCATTCACAACTTAACTTTTGAATAATTAATCTCTTACAAATAGGTAACGTTAAAGTGACAAACAACTTGAGAGAGTTATTTATCTGATTTTTTCATTTGTGATGGATCAACTTGTCCGACCATAAAAATTGTGATAGAGTATGTTTGAGAGTTTACTTTATTCTCTATTTCGGGCTATACACTTGACTTATAACAATGCCTTATTTGGTACAACTTTTGTTTCACACTATTAGTCATTTGACAAATTTAGTACATTATTAAATGAATGTATTCAGTCAATTACGGGGTTAGATACATTGATTTAAAAATGTATCAAATTTGTCAAGCGATGAATATCGTGGAACGGAGAAATAATTTTGTTTCTTCTTCTTGTTTGGGATTTGTGCATGCATTTTATGAATGGGGATGCCTGATGTTACTTACACACGTTTTTTTACCTACACAAGAAGCTAACTGACTAGCGTTGAGGATTATTACTCTACATAATGAATTGCTCAAAATGCAGATTATGTGTTCATAATACAAGATTGCAGAAACTGATTTCAATATTCCCCTGTCTGATCTCAGCTAAAATACTTTTTCCTTTCAATAGGGAATATATGAAATGATGTTCTTATACTGATTTCAGCAGAGCAATACTTAATGTTGGTCTTATGATTATGAGAACTCATCCTGTAGTGCATGACATCCATGTTAACCTACACAAATTGCCCACTGCCAGAGCCTTTTCTGTATACACTCATGAACTTGGCCACAAATTCTGCAGGCAATAGCACATTATTAGATTGGTGACGCATGCTGCAATTTATCCGGTCAATTTCATCTATTGTAAGCTTTAAAATCAATTAGAAAAAGTTGCTGTGCCTTTACCTTCTAATTTTAGTAAAGCTGTTGTTCCTGGTGGTAGTCTTCTATCCTGTTAATAATAATAATAATCCTTTGGTTACTAATTTAACAGAAGAAACACACATAAAATATGGCAAGGTTCTGTTTTCTGATTTATCATCACCTAAGACAAATCATCATGTAAAGAAGAAACTCACATAATATCCATGCCAGTAGTAGACCTCCCTTCTTAAGCTGACATCAATTCTATTCAGGAGCTGTTCCACCAGTCTCTGCATGTTTGAACAAAATTTTGCATTATGAAAATTAGTATTTTTTGGTAAATTGAATAAACTATTATTTATGACACTGGCACTTGTTCATTACCTGAAGAATCAATTTAGGGTGGACAAAATCCAGGAGAAGCATTTGGAATTTCCCCCGAATCGAGAGTAAGCTGATTAAACCATAACAAAATAAAAAATAATAATAATAATAAGGTGGTCTTAAAAAGAAAGAATATCAGTAGCATGTTAGTTTCAAAACCAGGATAACAACGAGCTCTTAGAAAGAGAGATTTCTTGCCGTGAAAATGATGGATCGGCTAGAATCTCAGCTGCAACTTCTATTACGATCTCCTCCCATCCAACCGGAATCGGTTGTTCTTCAGAAAATGGATAGCTGCCAAGCATAGTGGCTCACTTAGTCTTTGTAGAAATTTACTAGAAATGTTGAGATAAATGTTTCTTTCTAGGAGTTCTTACTTGTGTGCTTTGCATGCTTCTAGCGCCATGATTGCTTTCCTTAGATTCTGCTTTGATTTTGTGGCAATCTTTGCAGCAAAATTCAGCGATAGATCAATTTCCTCGTTCTTTGCTATCTGTATAAGAACCTCAACAATCTGGAAGCGTGTGAGTTAAGTAACTTCTTTGAAGTTATTAGATGGTTTGTATTAAACTATTAATGGAAGGAAAATTTTATCTTTTCCAAAATTAGAATTTATGAAAACAAAACATTCTTGTAGAAAATTGGAATTCAAGTCCATAATCTGAAATCTTGCAAAACACAGTTAGAGTGAAAAAATTAGGTTCAACTATTTCTGCAGCAAATTATACTAAGAAAAGCCAACAAATCAAAGTGTGCATAATATAACTCACAATACCTTGACTACAAGATCCATGCATAATTGCATACAAGTAATCTAATCCAAGTTTGATGCCTAATTTTTCTTTTTCTATGTTAAGAATAATTTATGTTAATGATCGTAAATGATTTGATTTAATTTAATTATAATCTTTTAAATATTTGATTGATTGTAATTTTTCTTTTGGCCGTTGGATTTTCAGCCTATAAATAGGCTCACCCTCCATTGTAAACACAACTCTGATAATATAGCACCGTTATTTTTCGTGCCCCCTATCTATTTCTACTCAAGATGTTTAACATGGTATAAGAGCCGCCTCCACATAATCTTAATGTTGACTTAATCTGCCACCGCGTAGTCTCGATTGTTGCCTATCGTTGTTGCCTTTGCTAGTTCCGCCTAGCTCTCAATGTTGCCTTTGTTGGTTCCGCCTAGCCTTTGTTGTCTTTGTTGGTTCCGCCCCACTTAGCCCTCCGGTGAACTATGATAAGCTTAAGGCTCAGAGAGCTTTAGCTTGAGAAAAGGGTGTTAAGAATAATTTATGTTAATGATCGTAAATGATTTGATTTAATTATAATCTTTTAAATATTTGATTGATTGTAATTTTTCTTTTGGCCGTTGGGTTTTCAGCCTATAAATAGGCTCACCCTCCATTATAAACAGAATTCTGATAATGTAACACCGTTATTTTTCTGCTCTCTGTCTATTTCTTGTATTTTTCGTGCCCCTTTAACTCGTTCACTCAAGATGTTTAACATTCTAGATTTTTTTAAATGCTTACTTCGTGAGTTTGAGGAGCATCAACTTGGATAACTTTGAACCGGTATTTCACAGGTTCAAGAATGGCTGCATCATCTTCGCAGCAGAGTACTAGTTTGCAAATATCCGAATAGCGGTCTATAATCCATTTGATCATGTGCTGGATGTTCTCTGCTGCTTTGTCTACCTCATAAAGAAGTACAACTGAAATCAAGCGAACACGACTGACCGCGTTAGCTAGGTTCACATCAAAGGATAAATCTGTTCAAGAAGTTATACATGCACTTGGACAAATAACCTTTGTAATCTGACTTGAAATTAATATTGCTGACTTCAGGAGCAATGGCATATATATTGCTAATTTCTTTGATCAATCCCAGCAAAGCATATTTGGCATTTGGTTCTGTATTTACATTGAGCTCCATGTGATGAGGACTGGAAGTTATTGGAACACTTACTTTCATAGGCCTTTTGTCCTGTCAAAGTAGTTTATGCTATTAACTCCAGCAAAGAACTGAAAAACTACAACATTTTGTGATAATAATCAATTATCATAGACCAAAACAACAACAATAACAAAACCTTATCCCACTAGCTAGGGTTACCTATATAGATCAAGACGATACCATAGTGATATGTCATAAGTCATATTAATATTCAAACCATTAATATTTAGATCTCTTTTTATCATTTCCTATAGGTAAAAATGTTAGAAATCTCTACCTGAATAGGGAAATGTCTTAACTCATGTAACAGCTGCAAAAAGGGTCTGATAAGGTCAGCTTAGGAATGCAGAAGACACTTCTAGAAGGGAAATAATGGGAAGAGATACATACATTACAACATGCATCACCATATATTTCTCTTAGAAGAGCCATTGCTAGCTCTCTTTTCCCAGAACCTGAGGGACCATTGAGCAAAATATGAGGACAAGAACCCTGAGACGCCTGAAAAAAGTGAAAAGTAGTCTGAGTCAGAAATCATACAAGAATATGAACAGTAGGAGGTATTAACTAGAAATAAAAGAAACTGAAATGGAACTTACTAATTGCTTGAGAAGTTGAGCTTCTTGTTTGTTGCAAACAAAGCCATCGAGCGAAGCAGGTTGATACTTATCTGCCCAGAATTGAGGGAGGCTCTCCACCACTACAGCCCTTTCAATGAAAGGAGCCTCGCGAATCGTCCGGCGCTCCGGCGATTTCCTTGAAGTCCTGCAGTTTGCTGATCTCATGCAGGCAAACCATGCATCCTTCTGATTCTTCTTCTGTCTGCTGGCAGTGAATTTCCTCATGCTTTCAGTAGTCTTCCCGCTTGCATCGCTCGTGATGCTGCTACTCCCCTTTCTGCTGGGAGCAGCAGAACTCGATCGAGACAAGGCGTTACTGGAAGAGGTGCCTCGGATAACATTCACATCAAGGTTTCCATTTCCCTTGTTATTATTGTTATCCTGAATTGAAGAAGAGGGGGCTCTAATGGGATTCTTGGTGGTCGCAACAGGCCTTGTGCAATAGTATTTCGGCATGGAAGAATTCTTGCCTTGCAAGGCATTGCACTCGCGAGAGAAGAAAAGATCACCGGGCTGAATGGAGTCAGTACTTTCCATCACAGAGGTCCTGTTTGGGTAAATAACTTAATTAATTAAGGCTTTATCTAAAATAAGCTTCTAGCAAAAGGTCTTTTACGAAAAACAACTTCACAAATAAGTGCTTGTTTTAAACGTATGATGCTTACTCTGAAAAGTTGTGCATGTGACTATTAAAAAGTTTGAAAAAGGTCATAAAACTCACTCGGAGTGATCATCGCCATTGGTGAGGTTGTTGGCCAGTTTCACCTCTGCTATCATTTCATTGATCTCTCCCACTGAAGCTGCTTTGAAAGGCGAAACCTCCCTTTGCTTAGCTACCACGCCTCTGGTCAACGGCGCAGTGGAGCTTCTGCCCGTGCTCTGCACGTGACTCCTATGCTGCTCCCTCAACCATGGTGCAGTCACTGCTCTCCTCTGCTCCTGCTTCCTGCTGTCAGGTTTCGGCAAAGGGCTTATGCTTCTCCTTGATGGGGGTAAAACTAAAACATGATCATCACCATCACCATCATCATGATCATGATCATCATCATCATCACCTGCTATGCGAAGCTTAAAGGGTGACTTGTTGTGTTGTTGTCTTCTTCTTGTTTGGCTTGGAGCTGAAGCTGTTATGGTTGCTGGGTTTTGCCTCCTGTGTAGTGGCATGGGGCTTAGAGTCATGTTCTTTCTCTCTCGTTCGTGCCTTGGGATTTCTTGCCATTCTGTCTCTGTGTCTGACGGCTCGTAACCGCTGCGTCCTTTGTTGGTTGAGAATTTGGAGTTGGTAGTTTGTTTCTCCATCAGATGAATGGGGCTAAGCTCTTACAGCAAGAGCAGAGAGAGAATGGAACTTGTGTTTGAAGCTGTGATTTTCAGAAACTGAAGGAGTGGAGGTTGGTATCTCGTGATGATATAAGAAACCAATTAAAAAGGACAAGTCTTGTGGCAATGCATAGAGAGAAATTTCTCTTGGTTCGTGCTAGATATGTTGATAAGACACAAACACATTTCAACAAATCTCTCTCGGCATATAATCATATTTCAACTTCGTTAATTGTACGTCGGTGTAAAAATAAAGTCTCTCCTTTCCTACATTTTCATATACATAATGTGGTATGAGTGCGCGTCTCGTAATGTGTATGAGAAGAAATATTTAGTATTTATATTAAGATTAACGCACAAATAACATTCATCTTTTAACTTTAAATAATGGGTTAAAATTAAATTATTAAAAGAGTTATGTTATGAGGACTCATTTTGCATGAAACACTATGTCGACTAACATTAAAAACAATTTCAATACAATACTTAAAGTGTTGGGGAAACATGCAATATATCAGGACGCGTGCACAATGTCGTACATATTCAATAACTAAATATAAGCATGAAAACTCAAAGAAAAAAAATAAGTAAATAGCAGTAAGAATTTATCATCATGTATGAAGTAAAGGTCATATACGCATGAATAAGAATTTCCAGACCAGGGAAGAAGAAAGAAAAATGGAATTGGGAATAGAAGAGCGATGGTTTCGAAATGACACATTGGTGACGATAATGACAATACTTCTGTGTCGGGTAATGGGAAAAAATATGGTTCTTTATATGATTCAAAGTAACACGAAGTTCATCTCATTTTTTGTCGTTTACGTTTATGGCTTCGGCAGTGCAGGTTTGAGAGGAATTTCGGATCTTCTTGTCAGGAGCCAGCTTTTTTTGTGACGAAATTTCTCAACATGGTTATCAACGTCTTATACTGGTCACGCCCTATAGTAAATGAGCCTCGTTAAATTCACCGATAGCTTAGACTAGATTAGCTTAATTATGCTTTTTATTTCACATATTTTTCTTGCTCAGATATTATAAACAATTCTGCCTTCTACTTCGTTTGTTACCATAAAGTACACAATAGAGTTCTACACCATGTACCGATTGAAGTCTTTGATGTCGTAACAAGTGCGTGGGTTGCATTTCTCTTTCCCCAAACTGCCTCATCTTCTTGGAAATTTACTTACATACTAGGGGAATCACCAAAATTTGCAAATGAAAATTAGACAATGCAAATTCAGGGAGACAACACTATACTATTGAATGAACTCACATTATGTAAATATTTTGTTAGAATCATATCTAATAGTGAATGTTACGTAAGTTAGCACAATTTTTTATACAAAATGAATATTATTAATGTTTCTCTTTTTATAACCAATCCTTTAATTTATTTAGTTCAAAATAGCTAGTTTAGACCAAGAATGTAGTGAGCTTGTTCTTCTTTGGTTTATAACCTAAAGGTGCTGAGAGTGACAAGAGACAAAACCATTAAAAAAAATCTTTACAGTAATGCATAGCTATAAAATTATCTCTAGGGATCGGCTTGATCAGAGCACCGATCACTAATTCAACTAGATGGCTGAGCTTAGTTTAATTAAAAAAGATATTAAAATATATATATATACACACACACGCCCACACACTTTATAGACTATTAACAACAATCATCAAGTCGAGCACAGATGGTATGAACGATAAACAATCTAGAGTGCAAACTTCAATGCTAGAACTTTTTAAACATGTGGCTAAGCAACCAGCTGTCTAAGTACAAACTACAAGAGTACAATAAGGAGGGATTATTTTGACTAAAAAGTCAAAGTACACAAGGCTACGTTGACCAACTGAAAGTACAAAGCCTTTGATTTATTGACTTGAGTATAGCAGTTTAGATATTGCCAACAACGCATTCCATAGATTTTCAGACAAACTGATTCAAATAGTCGTCGATGGTGGTGTTTTTCACTTCAGGATAAAGTTCAGAAGCCTCCACGCCAAAAGAAGGGTCAATCTCAAATTTTGTACAATCTCCCTTTACCAGCATTGAGTGGCATAATGCCAAGAGGAGGCTCTGAGGGATAGGAGACTCTGCAAAACAGAACAAAAACGTTCTCACCATAAACAGAGACATTTATAATTTCAACTAAATTGACGTAACAAATGCTAACACTGTATTAACACTAAATGACTAATTTAATTAGTCTTTGACAGTTTTAAAGACGAATTTAATATTTTTTATAACTTGAGGACAAATTTGATATACACTACTAACCTTAAAAAAAATTAATGGTTTACTCTATTAAATTTATGAAACTAGCAAAGTCTAAACAATTAAATGATCATTATATTCTTAAGAAGTTGATCCTCCGGGACATAAATCCTCTCAAGGGTGCTGTTAATCTTGTTCTCCCACAACGACACGACCTCGTTGTCAAAACATTGGCAGGGGATTTCAGGAACAGAACTTTGTCCAATGTTCTTGGATCATCCACTGCTTTTATGGTGTAAGTGGCAACATCTTCCTCCATGACATAAACTCCTGAAACAAAAGATTTTATGAATTGTCTATGTTGTCTTATAATATCAATGGAATAGGGGTGGACTGACCCACTCATTTGTTTCTTGACGTTCGTGATCATGTGCCCTTCTCTGCAAACAAATAACATATCTCGTTTGATAAAAGATTACCTATGATGTTTGTGTTACCTTTAACATTTTCATCTCTCATAATGACTACCTCATCTTGCGGAGGGGCCGCAAGATCTTGCTGTCCTAGATTAGGTAAGAAGTATCCAGCAAAGGCATAGGAAATTATGTAAGGAATCCCTTCGGCTTGAATCGCCCTCCGGATCTTCACTTTTTTCTGAAAAAGGCTAGCTGTTGGCTCAACTGCACTATGATGATCCACGTCTAGCCCAAATTCTGATGGTAGAAACCTCTGCTGACAGAAAGAACAGTCACCACTTATAATTAAACAACCACCTTGGCTAAGCATCAAGAAAAACAATTTTCAATGACTCATGCAACTTGATGTTTCCCGCTTCTTTTATTGCTGCTATGATCTTAAGTTGTTCATTTATTTGTTTTTTCACTTATCATAAAGATTACAACATCAACTTACTTGACTGTCTTGACTAGACTTAAATAATCACTTAAATCACCTTACAAAATCAAATTAGTTATGCACAAAAATAAGAATTGAAGTAAAATTAGTAGAATTAGAATTGCTAAATTGCAGTTAAATTAATTATGCACAAAGTTAAGATGCATTACGTAGTTATACAACCACTTATTGTCACATCAATAAAAGTATTTAATTCTTGTTATCATAATCTTATAAATAACTCATGCATACAGTGACATGTGATAAGATAGAAGTATTAAACTCTTTATCCTAACTGTTAATCAAAATTAATTTTCAAAAAATAATTGAAACTGCATACAAACATATAGCAGTGTGACTCCTGAACTATTGAAGCTCTCAATAAGCTTGGACTTGTGACTTGTGACTTGTGAGGATGAGAGAGGGTGCTCTCCCTGACCCAAGCAAACGTGGGGTGTCTTGATTTTGTGCTTGCCTCAACTATGAATTTTCCAATGTACCCTGCCTGTGGCACCAATGACTAGGATTTTGCCCTTCTCTGCCATGCTACAAAACTTCAAAGGTACAAACCAAAACAACGAACAAGCAGGGTGGGTTTGTGACTTCCTTTGCAGGGCAGAATGATAGAATGATCAAGTTTCGTGGACTTTATATTAGTAATAACACTTATTATTAAGGGTAGCGTTCCAAATGTTTACACGTTTGAGGGGAACTTTGAATATACATTCATTTTATTTTATCCATCTTACATCCACTAAATCCACCATTTAACATAATATAATTTTCATCTAATGATCATAAATTATGAAAATAATCTAAAGTAAAATTAGATAGAGCACATGTGATCCAACAAGTAATCAATAATTTACATGACTAAAATTTACCCCGAAACCCTTCCTTTTCTTCCCCTCTCTCCCTTCTGGAACTTTCATCCTCTCCTCACCTACCATCGCCCCATCCCTTAGCCACCCTCCTCTTCACCCAAATTGTAGCCTCCTGTCCTCATGCCTTTCTGGCCATTTTTTATTTTTATTTTTATTTTTTTATGAGTAGCACAAAGGTTCATTTCCCTCGTCACAGCATTCATCCATTCTTCAATCAAACTCTTTAATTCTCTTCAACATGAATAAGTGCCCCTTCTTGCGGGTCCTCGTCAAAAACTTGGCCATCAAACCGCCGACATTGTTGAAGCCCTCTTTCTCTGACAAGGTGTACCCAACCACTCCCCCCTTTCTTCTGCGAGACTAAAACCTCACAACGCTATCACGTATCCACAGTCCTCGTAACTACCTTAGACACCAAAGTTATAAATCCTTAATTCTTTATTGTCCGAAGACGATCCATGTTAAATTATCAAGAAGATAAATAGACTTTATGCAGAATAGCACTTTAATCCTTAGGAATGGATATTAATGTTTGGAGATGTGGTTATTGGCCTTACTCAACTAAAGAATTTTTCAAGACAATTTTTTCTCTCTCAATTTAAAAAATTGAACAGGTTAGTCATTCCGTCTATTTCACTAACGATGGCTAATGATGTGGCGGTTAACAAAATGACATAGCACATTGACCGCCACATCACCCCCTTTCACGTAGACAAATGAGACACATAAACCCCAACTTATTTCCTTTCAATTTCAATTTTGATAAACTTAATCCATCCCAGCAAAATTTCAGTCAATTTCGTCCCTCTAAATTCAAAAAATAATCCAGTTAATCCTTCGGTCTACTTGATTAATTGTGTTTATTAACATGACAGTTAACGTGTCACATTGCTCCTTTAACCGTAGGATTTTTTGAATCATTTTTTAGTAACAATTGAACCAATTAAAATACCAATGTATGAGAGATAAAATTGTCCAATTTCATTGAATTGTGAAAATACCAAATAAAATGAACCTTATTTACTCAAATCGACAGATGATTTATACTATAGTAATAATATTATAGTAATATAATATTATTCCATCTTTTTCATATAATTATTCACTTTTTAAAATTTTATTTTTCTACCAATATTTTTTTACTTTTTAAATATAGATATTTAGTGTGTTTGCTTCAACTTATTAGCCAAAATAATCATTTTTTATTTAAATAATTAGTTTTATATATTTAATAAAATTTTTATAAACAATTCTTTTTAGCTTTTTAAGTTTTATATTAAAAAAAATTTAATCACCTTTTTTTAAAACTAAACAAACACATCGAATATTTTTTTTTATTATACTGGACTGAGAGTATTATAAGAGAGAGAATACGTGAAAATAAATAAAGTTCATACTATGAGAATTAAGAAACATATAAAATTTATTAGTAAGGTTGATTTTGTAAATAGTCTTAAATTTTTCTAACAATTAAGTTTTCAATCATTTCCTTAATATATGTGAATATTAAAAAAATTAAAAAGTGGATAACTATTTGAGATAAGAAATAATAATAGTATAAGAGAAATTCTATATCCCCTATAAATCTTTCTACAATTTTTCTATACGCTAAATACGGTAACAAGTAAATGCAAGTAATGTCTTAAAAATTTTAAAAATAATGAATACTTATTTCATTTAATATGTAAAAGAATTTCTAAGTTGGTTTTTATGGAAAAATATAACATTTCTCATAATAACATCATAATAATTTAATGTTTCATCTGTTCACTTCAAAAAAACATTAACAATGTTATTTTTTTTATTATACCTCTATTGAAAGAGAGCAATGGATGTGTGTGAGAGAGAGTAGGAGAAAATAAATATAGGATGACAGAATTAAGTATCTCAAGATTTGTTTTTGCTTAGGGAGTGGAGATTTTTGAGCAGCCTATTGGTTTGATATGATGATTTGGTCATTTGCTCCTGTGTGTTTTCTGCCATTACTTGGTGTTTTGCATTGCTTGCAGCAGCTTGCTTGCTTTTTGTTGATATGTTGATGCTAGAGACGAACTTGGTTATTATCCTCTTTAGATTATTATTATGGAGTGATGCTTGGTCTTGGTGTATATAACGTGTTTTTTTGGTTTGAGATCTTTTTTTTTTTTTTTTGAGAGCTTCTTTAATTTTAGATATATATATATATATATTTTAATTTTGATGACATTGTCGAAAAGTTAGAGAAATATGATTGTTTTATTCTCTCTTATAATTGTTTAGATTATTTTTATAGGTTGATCCCTAGCTATTACCACTTCAAGCGATTGAATTTTGTTGTTAAATAAGAGTATTATTTGTGATCGGAGGAGTT
Organism: Nissolia schottii; assembly: GCA_003254905.1. NCBI lineage: Eukaryota > Viridiplantae > Streptophyta > Magnoliopsida > Fabales > Fabaceae > Nissolia > Nissolia schottii. The sequence goes on from QANU01043803.1 coordinate 834,424, forward strand.
TAGTGTTGTGAATGTGACTTTTAGTTTTTGAACTCTTGGTCGCTTTCATTGTTGGTTGGTTTGTGTTAATTTGTCAAAAAAAAGTATGAGAAAATTAAGGAATAAAGAGCCTTTATTAGTAATTTTTTTTTTTGTAAAATAGTCTTAAACATTTTTAACATTGAGGTTTTAATTGATCATTTCCTTAATTTATATACACATTTAAGAATGAATAATTATTTAATAACAAAAACACTAACAATATAATCTACAATATAATAAAGAATATATTTAAGTTTAACCATTATTTGATGTCCATTTTTCCTTTCCTTTTCATCCTTAAAATTTTTTTAGTAGTTTCCAAATATCCTAGTAACAGTTTTAAGGCAGACACACATCTGACTACAATTGTCGCAACTAGAAGTATAATAATATTTATTTTTATAATAATAACATAGTGTAACAATATATTGTATATTATTATTATAATAATAATAATAATAATAATTTAAAAATGTAATAAAATAATAATAATAATAATAATAATAATAATAAAAATAATAAATAATAATGACATAATACTAAGCTGAGATTTTGGCGGGAGAGTGAGATTTTGGCGCGTAAAGGGGAGAAAGGGAAAAGGGGCAATACCAACAAAAATCCTAACCCTAATTCACTCTCTCTCACCTCGACTCTCTCTCTCTCTCTGTCTCTCTCTCTCTCAGGCGCCGCAAACTGAAGTCACAGCCTCCTCTTCACCGAGCAACCCACCCACCCGAGCCTTTCCCTCTTAACTCCTCAACTCAACATACTGACGGCGGCGGCGTTGGTGCCCTAAAGTAACGCGAGTAGTGGTTGAGCGCCAGGGGCGAGTGCCGTTTGCAGATCTGCATCGCACGAATAGCTGGTACGAACCGGCGTTACAGAATCAGCTCGATTCCGGCCACTTGGAGGTTCTAGGGTTTGTCGATCTCGTTGGTACATCTCGAAATCTCGTCCGTGTCGTTGGAATTCGCCGATATTTCCTTGCGGAATCTGGTTCCTTCTTGTCCGATCTGCGCAAATTAGGGCTTTTGCATGACTGCTCCCGCCGCGACGAACATGGAAGACGGCAAGCCTTTGGGTGCCTCCGTCGATAACGTAGACCAAGCTGCCGAAGCTAGATTCGCCCAATTTTGCAAGGTCCTTCCTTTTCTCCATGTACTTGCGTTTCACGGTCCTTCCTTTTAATTTTTGCTCTCTCTCTCTTCCTCTTTTTATGTTTGACGTTAAAATCGTGTTCAAAGCCTCAAGTTTGGTAAATTGTATATATGAAAGTTAGTAACTTTAAGTTTTACAGATAGTTGGCACGAAATTTAAAGAACCTAATTGAAACCTGGTCGACCTTCAGCTCATAAATAAGATAATTGAAGTATGCTATTTTTGTTGAGTTTGGAAATGAATGTTTATAACATACTTCTGCAAGTTAGGTTTTTTAATTTTTGAGAAACAGAAAAGCAGATATGGCTGAAAATATTTTATTCAGTCATCATTGCAGAGAGATTGGGCTATAGAAATATTTTATTTATATATGATGTATGATATGATGTGTGATAAAAAGACTGTTTTTGGAAATAGTAAATGTGAATGCAGACAGTAAACCGTGCATGAAGAAAACCCAGGTAGAAATGAATCCTCCAACACTGCAGAGTTAGTTATTTAAAATGAAACAAACATGCTAATACTGACAAATGCATAGATCTTTGTTTTCATTAAGTGATTTATTCATTAGTTATGACAGCGTGTTTATCGGTTATTCAATGTGTTTGACTAGTTTAGTGGCCCATGATTTGTACTTCATGGGGATTGCTGTCCACATGTTGACATCATTTGCTTATTTATTCCTTATTCATATTGATTTGTAACGGAGGGTGCACGGGCGCACACATATACTCACACACATAATTTTAAATTCCAGAAGGTTGACATTTGATTGACACGTGTGATTTATAATAGAAGAAATGTCAAATATAGTTTTTATTTGCAAATAGGAAGATTTTTTGTTACCTTGGGTCTAATTTGAGATATTTGTGATCATTAAACTCTACATTGACGTGCTTTTTTATGATAGATTGGGCTAGCATTGGATGAGAAAAACTGTAAAGAAGCAATGAATCTGTTTGCAGAAACCAAACACCTTCTACTGGCAAATGTTTCGTCAATGGGGAATGGAATGGTACGTGTGTGAACATCATTCATTAATATAAAATATACATTATTGTGAAGTTTATATTTGAATTCACGAGGCTGTATAATTCTTTTTCCAGTCTGAAGAAGCAGAGCGGTATTGGTTTGCTTTTATTTTATACTCTATCAAGAGATTGACTCAGAAAAATGAGGGTAGTGTGAAGGGAGAGACTGATAATGCGGGGCTTACCTTGTGCCGCATATTGAGAGCAGCTAAGCTCAAGTATTATACTGTCCTTTTTTCTAGTTTATAAGTTTGTAGTTTGTTCCAATATTTACTGTTTTCATCTTTGTATTCAACAGCATTGCAGATTTTTTTAAAGAACTTCCTCAGTTTGTTGTTAAGGCTGGTCCAATTTTAAGCAATGTATATGGCACAGATTGGGAGAACAGGCTAGAGGTATTGATTAAGCAGAGAATCAGGAATTCAGGATTACATTTTTGCAAGTTTATGTTCGTGTGTGTGTGTGTCTGGTGTGCATGTGTGATGGCCTCCTTTCTTTTTTAGTCCCTAGAAACATTTTTTCTAATTTCTATTAATTCATTCTTTATGTTTCTCTTTATTTGTCTATGCCAGGCGAAGGAGATGCATGCCAACACTATTCACCTAAAGATTCTTAGCAAGTGAGTAGTTCTCTGATCACTATATTTATTAGTAGCAAACAATTAATGGATTGGTTTTGTTAGTTACTTTTAAATGAGTCATGGATGGATTGATTTTTTAACACTTTTTATCGGATCATAAATGGATTAGTGGTTTTTATAAATCCGTCCAATTTCATTCAATCTAAAACCAATCCAAGCCTTCCATTTTTCATCCCTAGTTAAGACTCATGTTGTTCACTATGTATATCATATTAATATTAAATTTTACCTAATAATATTATACAGTCATACCCTCTTATGATATCAAATTATGTATTTTCTTTAGTATGTACATAAATTATCTAACCCCTTAGCATTTGTTTGGATTAGTGTATTTCTTATGATGAAAACGTGTGAGTTTTTAGCTGAGAAGCTGTTTGTGTAATTTATTAAGCAAACCAAACTGTCTTTTTCAATAGATTGTTGTAAGAGTCCCTCAAGTCCTCCAACTTCTAGGTTTCCTCTCATAATTTAAAATCTCATTCTGCTCTTAAGATTGTTGTTGAAGATTGCTGGTAGTAAAGGTCACACTGTTGTATCAGTTTGTTGATATGCAATTTATTATTGCCATAGTTGTATTTTTAAATGAGATTTATTTTATCACCAAAAAAGCTGAAAACTTAAAATGAGATCTAATGTGTTTTGGGGGATTAAATGTGTCTGTAGCAGAGTCAGTCCACTTAAGGTGGTACCATGTATCATGGTCTGAAACCAGTACTTTATCTGGAATTATACCTATGCTATGGTCCAACCCCCCATTCTATTGATCAATTTTAATGATCCAAGATAATAAGCATGATAGTATCATATAGCCATATTTCAGATTTTGAGGTGTTATATGCCTCGAATTTCCTATTTCTGCTTTAATTATTGCTGCGGTGCAGTGTGCCCACATGTAATGACATCTTGTAAATCTGATGATGTCAGGTACTATAAACGTGTATTTGGAGAGTTCTTTGTGGGAATGGATGCAAACGTTCTAAAGAACTCAGATGTTACTGTTCATGCATCTGACTACCATCGCTTTGGATGGTTACTTTTCTTGGCCCTTCGCGTACATGCTTTCAGTCGTTTCAAGGACTTGGTGACTTGCACCAATGGTTTAATTTCAATCTTGGTATGTTAGGTTCTGATAGTGCTCATTTTCATTATTGGTATTTCCATGACAACATTTCATATCTTTTTCTTTTGAAAAGAGTTGTATGAAGAGTGTTGGTCTTTGAAAACTCTAAACTTTTTATAAAATGCCTGTTGAGCCTTTGATGGCTTTGTGATATATTCAGTATGCATTAATTAAATTACTTTGCTGGTTTCTCTTTCTAAGTTGTTTTGAGGGCTTTGGTGATATGCTCAGTTTCTTATTTGTTGGGTATATCTGTTACAGGCTATCTTGATTGTTCATGTTCCTGCTTGTTTTCGGAATTTCAACATTCATGACTCTTCACGCTTTGGTAATCTTCACATTCTTCCCTTCATTATGTTTAATAAGTTTTTGTTCTCATCCTGTGCTACCGTTTGACATGCATGACTGTTCATTATTGTGCACATAATCCTATTCACTTTGGTTATTTTGGTTATGGATCTGTTTCTTTGAATTCCCTTCCTGTTCTAATTCCATCGTAATTTCTCAGTTAAGAAAAGTAACAAAGGTGTGGACCTCCTTGCATCTCTTTGCAACATTTATAACAATTCAGAAGACGAGTTGAGGAAAACCATGGAGAAAGCCAATAATTTAATTGCAGATATATTGAAGAAGCAGCCTTGTTTGGCGTCTGAATGTGAAACTGAAAACCTGGAGAATTTCGACAGAGGTTGATTTCTTTGTGATCTATTTTATGCATCAGGAATAGATGATGCCTTTGGTTGGTGTTGACTATCCTTCTCTCTGCAGATGGTTTGACCTATTTTAAAGATCTGATGGAAGAATCATCTCTGCCATCCAGTTTAAGTATCTTGGAGAAAGATTATGATTACACGATCCGCAACAAGGGAGAATTGGATGAGAGGTTGTTCATTGATGAGGATGACAGCTTGTTAGTTTCAGGAAGTTTGTCTGGAGGTTCTATTTCTGCAAGTGGTGTAAAGGTATGTTTAGTGGAAAAATTGCTCTAAAATTTACTATTGTCTTGTGTTTGCAAAACTAAGGTTATTTGCTATTGTGTTCTACAGAGGAAATTTGATTCAATGGCATCACCTGTAAAGACTATTTCAAGTCCACTCTCGCCGCACCGCTCTCCTGCGTCTCATGCTAATGGCATTCCAGGTAGTGCAAATGCAAAGATGGCTGCGACGCCTGTAAGCACAGCAATGACCACTGCAAAGTGGCTGCGTACTCTCATTTCTCCACTTCCATCAAAGCCCTCGCTGGAGCTGGAGCGGTTCTTGACATCATGTGACAAGGATGTCACGAGTGATGTGGTGCGCAGAGCACAGATTATATTGCAGGCTATATTTCCTAGTAGTCCACTTGGAGAACGATGTGTAACTGGAAGCCTGCAAAGTGCAAACCTCATGGACAATATTTGGGCAGAGCAGCGGAGATTGGAAGCCCTGAAGTTATACTATAGGGTACTGGAAGCAATGTGCAGAGCAGAAGCTGAAATACTGCATGCAACTAATTTAACGTCACTACTAACTAATGAGAGGTTCCATCGATGTATGCTTGCATGTTCTGCTGAATTAGTCTTGGCTACTCACAAGACTGTAACAATGCTGTTCCCTGCAGTACTGGAGAGGACTGGAATTACAGCTTTTGATCTTAGCAAGGTGATTGAAAGTTTCATTAGACACGAAGAATCTCTCCCAAGAGAATTGAGGCGACATCTGAATTCATTGGAAGAACGACTTTTGGAGAGCATGGTATGGGAGAAGGGCTCATCGATGTATAATTCTTTGGCAGTTGCTAGACCTGCCCTTGCTGCAGAAATAAATCGTCTTGGACTATTAGCTGAACCGATGCCATCACTGGATGAAATTGCAATGCATATCAACTTCTCTTGTGGAGGGTTACCTCCTGTTCCTTCCATGCCTAAGCTTGAGACAAGTAATTGTTCTTGTTTCTTAGCTTTAAGATTTTAAGTCACGTCCTCTTTTCTAGATCATCATCACTTAGATCATGGTTACCTATGATATTGCATAAAATTGTTCCTTCTCCCTACCCCTCCCCTTTTTCTTGGAAATGCACATGTTGGAAATAACTTTCAACTGAAGTAACATATCTGTCAATGAATTTTGATTTCAGCTCAAAATGGGGATACTGCTTCACCGAAGCGACTCTGTACAGAATATCGAAATGTGTTAGTGGAAAGAAATTCGTTTACTTCGCCAGTGAAAGATCGGCTTCTTCCCTTCAGTAACCTTAAGTCAAAGCTACCCCCACCTCCATTGCAGTCAGCATTTGCCAGGTAGAACTTGGAGCAGTCTTGCAATAGCTAAGTCAATTTGTATTATTTCAAATTTTACTACTTTACCTGTTATCTTCTGTTGTGCTTTGCATTGAATGTTTCTTCCCTGCAGTCCAACAAAACCAAATCCAGGAGGTGGAGGGGAAACATGTGCAGAAACTGGGGTCAACATATTTTTTGGCAAGGTATTGGACTGTAATTGTTTACAAGGACTCACAAGCTATATGCAAAATATTTGTTGATTTCTGCATAGAATGATTTGTTCAATTTGATGGACTCAAATGAAACTACTCTGCATCAACTGTGTATTTACCCTGTATTCATTCAATGAGGCAAGACATTATTTTGAAGCTCCAAATTTTGTGACCCTATGGTTTCAGGACATGTTAGTGTTTTGTTGCCTGCCAATTGAATTTGCCTTTTGGAATTGGATTTTTACATCCCTTCCATTTGATGTTTAAAAGATTTAATGATTTTGTTGCTTCACTATGTCATTGTAAGCATTACAGCTTGTCTGCAATATTTGTGTTTCCTAGATCATTAAGTTGGGAGCTGTCAGAATAAGTGGCATGGTTGAAAGGCTACAATTATCTCAGCAGACAAGGGAGAATGTGTACTGCCTTTTCCAGCAGATCCTAAATCAGCGGACGTCTCTCTTCTTCAACCGCCATATTGACCAAATCATTTTGTGTTGCTTCTATGGAGTTGCAAAGGTTTCTTTTTTTCTCTTTCCTTTTTTTTTTGTTTTAAGTTTTAGGACTTAAGTTTTAGGAACTCAAGAACCTGGTGTTAATTTTGTTAACTTTTTCCCCCCTCTCATCGCGTAATGTTTTTGCAGATTTCTCAACTGAACCTAACTTTTAGGGAGATCATATATAACTATAGAAAGCAACCACAGTGCAAACCTCAAGTTTTTCGCAGTGTCTTTGTTGATTGGTCTTTGGCACGCCGTAATGGGGTATGTAACCAATTTGTTGCTTACATTAACTTTTCTGAGAATTGTGACCTTACAAATGATCTGGATGAAAGCAGAGAACAGGACAGGAGCATGTCGACATCATTACATTTTACAATGAGATATTCATTCCATCTGTAAAGCCACTGCTAGTTGAACTTGGGCCTGGGGGAACAACTATGAAAAACAGCCGGATGCCTGAAGTTAATATTAAAAATGATGGTACATGATTGTTTGCTAGATACTTTTTCCAGCTATGTACTTGGAAATCTTTGCAATGCTGTTACTCCAATCCATTGACTTGTGTACTTTTCTCTTTCCAGGCAATTTAGGTCAATGTCCCGGGTCTCCTAAAATATCTCCTTTCCCAAGCCTTCCGGATATGTCTCCAAAGAAAGTGTCTGCTACACATAATGTATATGTCTCTCCACTACGATCATCTAAGGTACTTGTTCATTTCTTTGGCAGTTCATCTTTCATTTTTGGACTACTTGTTCAATAATGTATGCACATTTCAATGCTTATGGAACCAATGTGAGTGAAAGCGGGTAGGTTACTTGATGTGGTAGCAACTTTGTTCTTGTGACATAAAATGTAGACCTTTTTAACTTTTAATGCAAGTGTATTCATTCATTCAATATGTGTGCAGATGGATGCTCTAATATCACATAGCTCAAAAAGCTATTATGCATGTGTTGGGGAGAGCACCCATGCATATCAGAGTCCTTCAAAAGACCTGACTGCCATCAATAACCGTTTGAATGGGTATGTTTTCCCTTATGCCTTGGCTTTTAAAGAGTGATTTTTTTTGTTTCCCTTTTCTATTGTTACCATAACAATGTGATGTTCTTGTGTTTAGCAACCGGAAGGTCAGAGGTTCCCTCAATTTTGATGATGTCGATGTTGGCTTGGTTAGCGACTCGATGGTTGCAAACAGCCTTTATCTGCAGAATGGAAGTTGTGCATCATCCTCAGGCGCACCACTGAAGTCTGAGCAACCTGACTCTTAGGAAATTCAATGTTGTGTATATTCTCTTCTATCTTGTCTCCCTTAATGAGTGTCAATACTAGCTAGTAGTAGTTCATGAGACCGGGGGGTATTGTATGAGCGGTGACATTGTACAATGCCGCCACTGCCCTCTTGTACTTCTTATCTGTAGAGCTTTTAGTGGAAATTGTAACAACCTCCAAGAAAAAGTTCCCTTTGTAGTCCCCGCCCAGGCTTTTTTCTTCTTTCTATGCTTCCGGGGTGGGTGGGGGGATTTCAAGGAGGCTTCTAACCTAGTCCTTAGTCCTTGTTAGTTACTAACGACCATCATGATTCCTACATCTTATCCAATAATCTTAATAATTATAATGGGTTAATTTTATTTTGTATAAACATGGCTCGAAGAGTTATATTCTTAAATAATTAGATTTAGTAAGATCCTGCATGATCTTCACGTGGTCATATTTCAGTAACTATCTATCTGGCAATGTTCCCACGTGGCTAAGCTATGAATTTCAAATAGATTTGGAGATTTAGGTGCGTACGTATTTACTCCTTTGTACATTTTTTATTGTCATTTTTGATAAAAGAACAGTTTTTAAATTCATTTAATTGATATTAAGATAAAAAAATAGTGTAAATAAAGTTAACTTTGAATAATTAATTTTATAGTAATTAAGTGTTATTTGGAATATGAGAGATAAGATAAATTTGTATAAAATATATTAAAATTTTAAATTATAATTAAAACATGGTGTGCTATCAAGAACTTGGGAGAGTAGGCTATAAGGAAAGTATTACATAAACAACAAAAAGTAATAACAATATGTAGACAATATATAAAATATAATGAAAAGACAAATTTATTGTACAATATAATAATTATGTGAAACTCATGCGCACTCTGTATATTTTAAATATTGTCGATACAATGTTGTTCACTTCTTGTTGTTGATGTAGCATTTCCCAATCTATAAATATGAAGCTTACACTAGCCATTGCTCTCCACAAATTCATTAACCCTCTAGCTGCTTGCTTGTGCTAGACTTTTCTTAATTTCTTTGATTCTCATATTCATATATCCATGGGGTCAACGGGAGAGAAAAGCAAAATCCTAGTGCTGGGAGCCACATAGTATGGGCAAGTGTGAAGCATGGCATCCCACATTTGCTCTGATAAGGAGCACCACTGACCCCGCTCCTAGGCCTAGGCTCGTGGCAGCCGCTAATCCTGAAGACAAGGACGAGCTCATTCACAAGCTCAAGAATTCAGGTTTTGCCCTGCTCCAGGGTGACATGACTGATCGCAAGATCTTGGTTAAGGCAATCAAGCAAGTCGATGTTGTCATCCTTGCCACTACTAGAGCACAAATTACCAGGTCAATATCATTGAAGCTATCAAAGCCGCTGGAAATAACATCAAGGTGCACCAACTTATCTACATATTTATTATTATAAATACATATGATAAAGTTTCTATTATACACTCTCCATTTCATATTGACGATCTATTTTTTAATTTTAGGTTTATCATTGATTTGATGCATCCGGATACAATTTATATTCATATATATATACATTAAGTTAAAGATGAACATTAATATTAATATGAAAGGGAGGGAGTATCATTCATTCGGTTGTTGTCTTAATTTCTCATGTGTCGAATGTCAGAGATTCTTCCCATCAGAATTTGGACTTGACTTGGACCGTCACCGTGCCATTGAGGCGATTAAGACAGTCTTTGCAGAAAAGGCAAAAATTCGAAGATTAATAGAAGATGCAGGAATCTCCTACACTTACCTCTGTTGTCGCGGCTACACTGGTTATTTCTTGCGTAACTTGCAACAATTAGATGCCACGGTTCCTCCCCATGACAAGGTGTTCATTCTAGGAGACGGAAATGTCAAAGGTAACACTAGATAGCTAAATTAATTTTTTGTTCTTGTTCAATTTCTTGCTTTTTGTGCAGGTTATTCTTTCCCCTATAACTATTTGTTGGCATTGTACCACTCGCGTCACAGATAAATGGGGATACAATATATGACATCGATCCTTCTAAAGATGTGGAGGCTTATGAGCTTTATCCTCATGTGAAATACACCACCGCGGATCAATATTTTGATCAATTTGTCTGAATTTTGAAATTTGAGAAATGTGGTTTCAATTACCGTTGCAGAGGAATAGCTCAATAAAACCCAGCTAAGTGTTACCTTTGAGAAAAATGTGTGTGTGTGTGGTGGGGGGGGGGGGGGGNGGCTATGTAGGCTTTCGCTTATACTATCACGGTTTGTTATTTGTTAGTATACTTGTTTTGCTCTTCAAAAAAGTCACTCTGCAATATTATTATTGTAATCTTCAACCAAAGCAATATTCTACTTTACAATTCCAACATGAGTCTACTTTTATGATTATACAAATAACATTTCCCTTTTATTTATTTCTCATATCTTTATTGCATGCCACTGTTTATTTTCTACTTCCGATGGTGAAGGATTTGGATGCACTTCAGAGAGCCCAGCAAGTGCTCCCGCTCAAGGGCTGAGATGATTACCATTTTTTGTTTTTATAAATTCAATAATTTTCAAAATAGAATTAGCACCCTTCAATTATTTGGCAGCTGTGCCAAACCGTGGTGGGAAATGGCCATTAGATGGGACAAAAATGCTATAGCAAAGCTGGAGTGTTGGCCCATTGTAACCGCCCAAACGAACAGGCCATCAGCTGACTAGTATTAGCTGGGCCTAACAGGCTTCTATTATGATAGCCTAGTCTATTAGCAATTTCCCTCCCAGTGCTAAGGAGAGTTTGAGAAAATTTTGTAAGAATTATAAATCAAAGTTAATATTCAGAGTTTTTTTTAGAAAAAAAAAAACTACCAATAATTTTCACTTTAAAGTTTTAATGTAATATTAATTATTTGTTTTCATGTTTTACCCTTGTTTGACAGGGAGAAAGAGAGAATTTAATTAAGATAATTTGAAAAAAAAAATGGAGTAATGCTCATTTTGGTCCCTAAAAGTGTAATTCAAGTCACTTTTGTTTTTAAAATTCAAAAATTAACTTTTTGATCTTTAAAATTGTAAATTGTAGGTCAAATTAGTTCCTTAATTCATTATCATTACTGTATTGCCACATTTTTATTAATTTATCATATTAAAAGGGATAATAACAACAATTGAGACGACAAATGAGTTGTAGTTACACTTGAAACTGCAAATGAGGTTGCCAAAGCAACTATGATGGTAATGAAGCAAAATATTGATAAATGCATAAAATATCTTGATAAATGCATAAAATTAAATGAATTGACAAAATTATCCCTATATAAAAAAATAAATTTCTATTTCTAATGCAATTATTATTCTCTTCACATCCATTGTACTAATAAGTATTTCACTATAACTAAGGATATGAATGAAAAAAAGAAGTAATTACACCTACATATTATAAATAGAAAAATATTTTTTAATCCTAAAAATTAGAAAATTGACAGTTAAAATGGAATGAAGGGAGTCGTTTTCTTGAATTATAGATTAAATGTGCATCAAGTACATGTAAGAATTCTTTAGAGCTTATGCATTTAGCTAATGTTAGGATCTTGTCTTATAAGAAAGCAAATTCGAATTTTGTTGGTCTATGCGAAGACATATAAGACTGTGTTTGGATGAGGCATTTTCAAATTTTAAGGAATTTGAAATGCAAGGGAATTTAAATAATTCAATTGAATTCCCTTCATTTGAAAATTTTATAGTTTGGATAAAATAATTAAAGTACATCATTTACAAAATACTTTGTTTAGATAATGAAATTGTATTTACTTACTTTAGGAGGGGTTTGAATGAAGATCGATGGGGTCTGGACGACGATCGACGGTGGCTGACTGACAATTGGCAACGACTCATGCGACGTTTAGTGGTTGCTAATCGGTTTAGGTTAGTTGTCGGCGAACAATCGGTGGGGTTCGACTAGTGGTCGACAATGGCCAATTGGTGAACGGTGGCCGACTTGTGGGGTGTGGCCTGCGGTTGGTAGTGGCCGATTGGCGATCGACAGTGGCAAACTGACATTCGATGGGGTCAATTGACATTCGAGAGTTGCCAACCGACTATCAGTGGTAGCCAGCCAACATTAGGTGGTTGCCAAATGGCATTTGGCGTTCAACAATGGCCAACTAACATTCGACGGTGACCTACCAATGATGAACAATGAGCAGTAGATGATGAATGATGATAGAGTTCGAAAATGAGAGATTCAAGACCATGAGTAGAGATAAAAAGAATTTTAAAATTTCTTATGATAAAAAAAGGAAATTGAAATTCACTATTTTAAATTATAATAAAATACCTCAAAAAATACTTGAAAATTTGAAATTCCTTTCATTTGTTATCCAAAAAAGGAAATTTGTAACAAGTCAATTGAAATCCTCTAAAAAGTTACATTACTCTCTAAAACTACACAATTCAAACACAACACAAGTCTTTTACAAAAATTCTCAAAGAAATTGAAAGGTTTTTTTTTCACTCTTATATACATAACATTTAACTCCTCTAAACATTTATTTTTATAAGATTGGAGATTCATGTTAGATAATAAAATAACTATTTTCACCATTACATCAATAAAATAAAAGGTAAAATCTAATTTCATCATCTTACCTATGAATTTTTCACTATAGAGAATTTTTATTTTTATTTTTATTTTAATACAGTATAGAAAAAGAAAAGGAGAAAGAAATGCCGCGCAGCCAACCCACCAACCAAACCCCACGCCACATGCCAAATAATTGAAAGAACATTCAGCTGGGGAAACAAATTGCCCAAATTTAAGTTGCGTGGAATACTTGGAGAGTCACAAGTTTTATATTTTGAGTATGAAACAGTATTTTTATTTGTGCTTATTCTTCATCATTTTTCTTCTATTGAAAAATGAACTATTTTATACTTGGATTGAAAAAAGAATATATTTTGATTACTCCATAAATTCTTACAGCTTAAATTTCAATCGTCAAATCAAGAACAACTTGAATTACAACATTGAAAACATAATAAGAATAAAAGAGTATTTATCAAGTAGATGTATTAAATCATAAACACAGCCCAATTTTGTCTTGTTAGGAAAGCGATTACGCATCTTCTAAAATAGATTATGTGCCTTTTTTTTTAATACAAGATTATGTGGCTTTAATCAAGCTACGTTACACTTTTTCTTCATATAGTACTAGGTAATTTGTCCACATAGTCAACGAATCATGCAATATGATAAGTCCACTTTGGGTTCTGCTTCAAATAATAAATCTCTTAAAATTAAATGCAAGTCATGCCCTTCACCTTCAGTCAGCAGAAAATAAACAAATGACACCTAACAGAGTGATGAGAGAAAAATTGAAAATAGCACAAAGAACTGCAAACAGCAGCCCAAAGTTACATTAAAATATTTTGTTTTGCGGAAACATTACAATAATGTGGAGAGGGATTATTCTGAATAACAAGACAAACTATGATCGTGACCCAAAGCCTACCTGGCCAATTATTGAACCTTATGTATTGAAACAAGAAAAACGCATTCCTCATATTTTCATAATTCAAACAAATTGATTCAAATATTCATCAGCCGTTGTGTATTTCACATCAGGATAAAGCTCAGAAGCCTCCACATCTTTGGAAGGGTCAATCTCATACACCGCATCACCCTTTATTTGCTGTGAGTGGTACAACGCCAAGAGGTAGTTGTTAGGGAAAGAGGATTCTGCACAAAAAAGCAAAGGATAAATGGTTAATAATATATATACCCAAAACAAATTGATTTAAAAAAAAAAAGTGATGTTAATTAGTGTTACTAACCCTTGATCTCCTTAAGAATGTGTTCCTCTGGAACATAGATTTTCTCAATGGTCTTGCCAATTTTTTTCTCCCACAAGGACACAACCTCGTTGAAAGTCAAATAATTGGCAGGGAGCCTTACGTGGACAGCTTTGTTCAAGGTTCTTGGGTCATCCACTGTTTTGATGGTATAGGTCCCTACGTCTGCCTCAGTGACATAAGCTCCTACAAAAATCATATCAAAGCATACAATGTTAGGTAATTGAATTTTACATGTTTGTTATTATTCGTTATGGGCAGGAAAGAAATTACTCCATTCCTTTTATATTAGCTGTCACTTTTATTATTTTAATACATTCATAAATTAATGTATAAGAATACAATTTATATTTAAATAGATTAATTTATACATGTTCCTAATATTCGTTATGACAAAAGGTGTTAGTGTTACCTTTGACGTTTCCATCTCCTTGGATGTAGACCCTGTCCTTGGGAGGAACTGTGGTTTCTAGCTGTGACAAGTTACGCAAGAAATAACCAGTGAAAGCATGACAGCAGAGATAAGTGTAGGGAATTCCGGCAGCTTCAATTAATCTTCGGATTCCCGCCTTCTCTACGAAAACTTGCCTAACTGGCTCAACCGCATCATGGCGGTCGACGTCAAGCCCAAACTCTGACGGGTAGAATCTCTGATGACACACACCAATTTTAATAATCACCAATTAATATAATTAGTCCAAACCACGGCATGAATAATGATCATAGGTAGAAATTCCCTTTGTCATCATCAATAAGCTAAGCTCACCTTGACATTTCCAGCCTCTTTGATTGCTTCAATGATCTTAACTTGGTCTTCAATGAGTAATCTACCTGCTGCGCAAATCACAACATCAACTTGCTTGACTGCCTTAACCAAACTTTCGTGATCATTCATGTCACCCTTCATAGTCACAGAGAGTGATCATAAGTCTTAATATAAAAACAACAATAATTTGTTGGAGAAATTATTGTATAGGCATATAGTATCAGACAGAATATGCTCTGTCATTAACTACGAACTATCTATTTGTAATTCGATGATTGAACAAGAATTTCTTCAATCATAGTACGAAATTAGTTGCAAGATTGAAATTGATATATATATATATATACACACACACACCTCAATCAGGGTAACGCCAGCTGCCTGGTAGCTCTGAATGAGCTGATCCTTGTCCTCAGGATTAGCGGCGGTGATGAGCTTAGGCTTAGGGACGACGGTGGCGCTCTTCCTAACAAGAGCATATGTGGGGTGCCCTGCTTTGATGCTTGCCCAAACTATGTGCCTTCCAATGGCCCCAGTGGGTCCCAGGATCAGGATTTTGCTCTTCTGATCTGCCATCGAATTTTATGAATGAATGAATGAAAACTCTACTATAGTCAAAAACAAGTAGTGTGATTTTTGTTTCCTGCTTTGTTTTGCTAAGTAATCAAAGCAGTGAGTTTGTGCAGAGCAATGAATGGAATTTGGTTGGTATTTATAGACTAGACTAGTGCTACTCCCCAATTTCACGGGGTAGTTAGACACCAACATAAAGAAAATGCATTTTCATTTTTTTTTTTCTCTGTCACTCTCTTTCTTAGTATCTCACAAGTCAAGTGAGGTGTAATACGCAAGGAGCGAAGGGCTCACAGGCTGCGCTCTCAATTCTAAACCAAAACCAAACTAGTCTTCAAATTGTGCGTTCTTGTTGGGCGACTATTCAAAGTCACGTTATATTAGACTAATCTCCTACACCAAACCTCAAATGATAAACCTTATTTTTCAGAACCAATTTTCATTTCACAATTAATAATTGTACCTAATCCTTATTATTGAAGGATAAGTCATACTTACATTGGATTTATTTTATTTTATGTTCTAAGATTGGCCATGACATCAAACAAGTTAGATTTTCTTATAGATTGAAATTCTAAACAATAAAAAAACCTTGAATTCATGGACTTTCTTTTCTTCTTCATATTGATAAAAGCATGGGTATGACTACACATGAATTGGACGCCAACTAAACTGAGTTAACTCTTTAAGCATAAATTTTATATTCAACTTTATTGGATCATACGCTTATCACTAAGACAAAAGTTATAGTGAGTGACACGAGTGCAATTTTATTTCTTTATAGTTTCTACCATGGTCTAAGATGTCAAGCTCATCAAATCATGACTAAGACAAAGACAAAGAAACGAACCCAAGAAGGTTGGGTGGGTCTCACTAAAAACCCTCAATTAAAACTCAGTGCAAGAAATCCTTTTTTTTCTGGAAAAAGAGATACCAACCTCTTTTAGGATTTTTTGTCATCATGTGGCTCCCCACACATCATTTTGCAAGATTAGGGGCTTGATTAAAATTTTTCATTTCTATGGGCTGATTTTAGAAATCAGATTTTGGAAACCAATTTCATAAAAAGAAATTGTATGTGTAAGTGTGTGGGAAACACACATCTGACACGCCTTGAAATCAAATCAACGTCGTAGATACCGATTTCAGGTCGTGGGAAAACTGAGAGGAACATGGGAAATGGGATGATGTGATTTACTTTGCTAGGGACAAGGTCTGAAATTGGAATTGTGCAATCAGATTTCAATCTGTCTCATCAACAATTTTGCCACCCTTTATTTTTTTTTTCATTTTCATCTTTTTAAAAAATCTCTGAAATTGGATTGCACAATTTTGATTTTAGAGCATAGAACTACACAATTGTTAAATTTTTCACCAGTCTCTAATCACGGTTTTTTTATATATATATTGCCTCCCTTAGAAAAATTTTCCAAAATGTGGTCACTGTTAATAAATTATGGATGTATGGGAATCTGGGGCTGAAATCGACAGCCTCTGGGCCAATTTCAGCCCCTTTAATTTATTTATTTATTTTTAAAAAAATGGGGCTGAAATCGGTTGTCTTGGGCCGATTTCAGCCCCTTTTTCTTTTTTTTTTTTTTAAAATGGGACTGAAATCGGCGGTCCTTAGATTTCATACCCCTCGCTCACACATCCGTAATTTTTTTATTTCGTCCATATATTCGGATTTACACCCATTGAAAACCATATATATGTAATTACCCCTCTAATCACATAATAAATCACATCCGGAGCCATACAATAGTGATAAACCCTCCTAATTAAGACAAACAGTTACACACAGATCTAAGCCATAACTGCGTGCACATTCCTCAGAACTTGCTGCATTTATAATGCTTACCACTAGGTCATAAAGGTGTAATTTTATTTCCTTATAGTTTCTTAGAACTGCATATGACATAAAAGATTGCACCTATAATAGATATTATGGGTCGAGATATTAAGTCTATCTAATCCTAAGGTGATACTAACAAAATTAAACCAAAAAACTTAATCTTGATGCACCAGTTACAGTAGTACAATTTTTTCTCCAACAGTTAGTTAATCATGTGTTATAGTTGGGGTAGTGTAGCATTTTCCTTTAATTAAAAGATCGCATAATTAGCATTATAATACCACAGGCGGGCTTGGCACGTAGCCAGCATCAGCGCGGAAAAGGAAAAACTGAGTTATTTTATTTACTCATGATTATATTTTAAAATGAATGTAGGCAGGATGATATATATGTTTATATAATAAATTATATATGTTTTGGTTTATAGAGTTTGAATCAGCATAGGATGATTGACGCATTCAAAGATATATGCAAGTGGCAATGGATTCTCTGATAGGGATTTTTTTATATAATATTCTCATATCTGATTTATTGTCATTAATTAAAAAAATGTGACTCATATATAACATAAGGAAGAAAAAAATTAAAAGTAAATAATTACACGTGTAAATTTTAATATTAGATCTGCAGTGTATAATTTGGGTGAATAATAAAAATGAGTTAATTACATACTTAGATATATAGGATGATAAAGCAGTGCTTAATGTTCAAATTTATTTGCAGAAAATCACCTTTTTGGATGTAATGATAAAACTACTAACAACATATTATGGACTCAGAAGATGTATACTGAATAAAAAAAATGAGGTATACAAATAGACGAAAGAAATAATATTATTTCTACTATTTTTACAGGCATATTTGAAGGGATATTCTCTAAAATATAACTGATGTTTAAAAGATAATTTTCTTCTAAACATATCTACTAGTATCAATAACATTATTCATTATACAATTTTTAAATGTATTAGACAATATATTCATTTGTCTTATTAATTGAAAAGTTTGTAGGATCCATCACGAATACGGATTGAAACGAGGTCGATTGAAAGGACCCAAACGGGCCGTTTGAAGAGACCAATATGATGTTGTTTCCAATAAGTGAGAGTGAAGCCCATCAATCTTGGTCAATGTTATGAGTGACCACATGTGAAGGTAAAGTTACTGTTTGACTGTGAGATTTTATTTATCTATTTTTTTAAAATTGTGAAATATTAAGGTAGTGTTTATTTTTGTGAGATGTAAATTTATCTTATTTAATAATTGTGAAAGGTAAGTTTAAAGGTTTAATCATATTGTAAGGTTACAAGTGATTAAAGTGATGTTTATTTTTATGATAGGTAAATTTGTTGGATTTAAAAATTGTAAATGCCACTTTAAGGGTTTAACTCTTACTATGGTTATGAATATTTGTGGGTAGGTGGTAAGGTACCACCACGTGACAAGGAGTTCATAAAGCGGGCATCGAACCCAAACAGCAGATGGCAAATGACGTCTTTATATGATGGGTTTACTAGCGTATTACATCAGTGTTCGTGTTTTTAAGCAAGGGTGGTGTTGTTTAAACACTACATAGAGTGTTTATATCATATTTAGTATCTAAAAAGTATTTTTATTTGGTGATTTTTTACCTATTATATAGATTAAATACTCCATACTACTTAAGCTATTTATTTTTTATAATTAAATTTATCAAAACACTATTTGTGGGTAGGTGGTAAGGTACCACCACGTGACAAGGAGTTCATAAAGCGGGCATCGAACCCAACCAGCAGATGACAAATGACGTCTTTATATGATGGGTTTACTAGCGTATTACATCAGTGTTCGTGTTTTTAAGCAAGGATGGTGTTGTTTAAACACTACATATAGTGTTTATATCATATTTAGTGTCTAAAAAGTATTTTTGTTTGGTGGTTTTTTACATATTATATGGGTTAAATACTTCATGCTACTTAAGTTATTTATTTTTTATAATTTTTATAATTAAATTTATCAAATTTTATTATTATTTCATGTTTTAATATGACATATTGATGAATTATATGATTTAATGTGATAAATTAATACTTTTTAATATAATATTTGTAAAGAGATACCTTATAAGCTTAAATGATCTGGAATTTTCTAAATCTCTTATAAATTAGTTCTTTTAATGATTTAACTAATGAAAAATTTATCACAATCATATAAAATAATTGAGTCGATTGGATCTCTGGTAAGAATTGAGTCGCTTGGTGCTTTTCGATTGAATGACGAATTACTAAATTTTGAAACTGAATCGACTTGTTCATTTGATTTAGACCTATACTTTATAATTCTTAATGAAACTTAATCTAACTAAACTCAAATATACTCCTAAACCAGAGCAGCCCTACACAACTACTCCCCTTTGTTAGAAAATAGAAACCGTGCTTTGCTTGCTCACATATATTCAATTGACCAGCACACTTCATGCTGCGTGATATTTTGACCTTTCTTCTCTTTTCTACAAAAACAGAATATAAAAAAAAAAAAAAAAAGACTTATAATAAAACAAAGAAGTATTATCCTGTCCTTCAGTCAAAGTTGGCTTGCTTATAATATATAGTAAAGTTCTATGTAAATGTGTTCTAGTCAATTTTGAGGAAATTAAAAAAGCCGAGTAATCTAGCATTTTCTCCTATGGGTCGACAAGAAGATATAAAGAAAATTTTATTGGTTTTATTTTATTTCTCAAACATAAAATGACATATTTGCCCTCTTTGTTGGACACAATGATGGAGTTGTTTTTTCCTCCACCATCAATCTACCACCCCATGAGAAAAAAAGATTATCAACACCACTTGTTGGTCACTTCACCACCGCCCACCGCCCTTTGTCTACAACATTGATTACACCTTAGCTCCATTCCCTTTCACCATCGTCCACCACCACCAACAATATCCGCCACCCGATCTCCTAACAACCCTTCTGAGTCTTTCAATAAATCAGCAAGCGCAATGATATTGAGGTCAAAATACGAGTTCAAGGTAATAATAGTTGAGGTTGTAGCTACTATGAAAATTGTAGGTTGGGGGTGTCAATGAGCAGATTTGCGAATTTAGTGACAGAGACGTGATTGAGCAACAGTGGTTCTTGAACAAGCTACGGTAACTCTGATGGTGGTCCGCAGTGGCCCTTTGTCACTTAGCTCTTCTCCTTCTCCTTTTCATTTTATTGGATCATTTTTAAATTTGTTGTTTGTGTTCTAACTTGATTAATTTGTACTTGTGAGATTTATTTATTTGCTCTGATGGGTTGCGGCGAAGTGGTCGGTGACAGTGCCAGACTGCTGGTGGCGAGGTAGTCAAAATGTTGTGGTGGTTTGAAGAAAATTTGATTTTAGAATGAGAATAAAATAATATTTTATACAAAAATAAAATGCGTTACCTGTTAGATCATATGTGCTTCAATTTTATGTATTTTCACTTTAAACTATTACTGTGAATAAAACACCATCAATGGTGCAAAAGATGGGTACATGGTGGACATTTAAGTGCTCATTGAATGTGCTACAATTTTCGCAGCACATTGGAAACGCTACTATATAATATGCATGACTTTTGTATGTGCGAAAATATTTTATCATCGATCACCTGGAGAAGAAGGAGACTTTTGATTTGATAAAATTTTATGAGGACGTGTTCATCTTTAAAAAAAAATATAAGTTATTTTTTTGTATTTAGTAAAAAAAATAAAATTGAAGAACTTTTATTTTTAGCTTTGAGAATCAAAGGTCTCTTGGGCCTCGTCATAAAAGGTCTTCCAAACTAATTTTAGCTCTTCAATTTTGTCATTCATTAATTAGTGAAAACTAAAATATAGACATTATCTTTTAATATTTATATTTATTATAATTATTTTATATTTTAAGAGATACTTAATAATAATATGAGTTTAATTTTTATCCACTGATAGTATAATTTTTTTTGAATTGTCATTTAATTAGATCTTTTGATATGCATGACTTTTGAATAAGTAAGAAAAAATGTCAACTATTTATGTTAATGTGACAAGATTTAATATCTGTGTAAAAAAAATTTATACTGTCAATAGATAAAATTAAACTCATAATATGTTAAAAATTATTCTTGTGACTTCTGACTATTAAGAACAATTTTTAAAATATTTTACCATATAATACTATTATGACTTTTCAATACCAAATTTTGGAGAACTCAATTTTTAGAGAGTTGATCATTACCAAACCAAGCTTTAGTGGGTGGATGCTCGCTTGTAGGCCACAATATGTGAGTATACCATGAACTTTACACTTGGTTATTTGTTGATAGTATACATACAGTTGTGTAAGTCTAATATTTGATCACACTATTAACTTGCAGGTTGTATATGAACTCCAAGGCTTCGGCTTCCTTAGTTGAAGTTGAGTTAGGGAGCAATTTGATTCTTATATGCGAGCCATTAGATTTTGAAAGGAAGGTTAATATTTAATATGTATGAAATAAATATTTAATCTTTAAAAGTCTTACATTTTAAATTTTGAAATTACATTTTGATCCCAACATTTAGTTTTTAACTTTTTTACTTATGGTAAAGATGAAATATTAATGTCTTTAAATGTGATTAATTAAATTAATTAGCATTATTAATTTTTTTAAAAGTCGTCTTGTTCTCTCTCTCTCTCTCTCTACTACAGCATCCACTAATTTTAATATAGGGACTGAAAAATAAAATAGTTACATTTTCTTTGTTAACTAGTCCCCCAAATTCAGCGTGTGTATGTGCGGTTTTTTTTTGGTTTTTAATTTTTAAAAAAGATTTAACAGTATTGGCACAAAACCAAGTTGATCCCAAATTTAACATGGACCAAATTAGTCTTTGCCTGAATTCCAACTCAAGGAGGCCTGAATGCAGCAGATACAGTATACCAAGTAAGAAGGTAGGGCTGCCTCTAGGCCTTCCAATGTAAATTTAAATAAAATTAGGGTTAATTAAGTTTTTAGTCTCTGTAATATGAAAAAGTTTGGTTTTAGTCCCTCATGACAAGTTTTAGTACCTGTAAAATGTGAAATTTTGATTTTGGTCCCTGTGGACGGTTGGTGATGGACGGTGATGTAGAAATGGTCCCTGATGACGGGTTAACTGACATGTCATCACCGTCCATCACCAACCGCCCACAGGGACCAAAATCAAATTTTCACATTTTACAGGGACTAAAACTTGTCATGAGAGATTAAAACCAAACTTTTTTATATTACAAGGACTAAAAATTTAATTAACTCATAAAATTATATCAGTGTAATTTTTTATTTTTTTTTTATCGATCAAAGTGTTGAATTATAACTCTCTATCATGAAGGTAAACTAGATTTGTTTATAATAATCAATGTAAAATAAGCACTACTGTTATGCAAAAATTTAGCAAAATCGCTGAACCAAACAATGAAAGTAAAATCTAAGGCTTAAATATTAGAAGTATTACAACATTTCTTCATGACACATGTGACAAGTCATAATGACTCTAGAATATTTCTAATCATCCTATTAACTACTAAATAGATAAGAATTAATTACTTTTGAAGATTTTAATGCATTGATTACATCAACTTTTTAAATAATTTGACAGTTAAGAAATAATTTAAGAGAATGAGTTAGGAGGAGATATCATTACTCCTAATCTTATAATTATTCACTCATAACAGCTACTCTCAGACAATGCAAAATATGAAGAATGCCACAGAGACAAAGTGATAAACAAGTAGTGATACAAGTTCAGCATTAGAAATAATTTTGAACAATACAACAACAATTGATTAACAAAAAGACTCAGCCAAATTGTGCAACAGAACAGAGGCTCTGGTGTTATTGATTTAGGTGGAGCAGTGTAACGGATTAATTGGCCATAGAACATTGCCCAGATTTCAGACGAACTGATTCATATAGTAGTCGACGGTGGTGTATTTCACTTCAGGATAGAGCTCAGAAGCCTCCACGCCGAAAGATGGCTCAAACTTAACTACGCAGTCTCCCTTTACCAGAATTGAGTAGCCTAGTGACCAAATAAATTTTCTAGAGGAAGGAAACTCTGCATAGAATTGAAAAAATCCACACCATAAATCGAAGATACTCATGTCTCAATACCAATTTTCATAAAGATCATTATTGAATTTGTGACAATATCAAAGTCTAATTAAATTATTCTTGTTACTCACCCTCATCCTGGATGTTCCTAAGAATTTGATCCTCTGGCACATAAATCTTCTCAATAGTTTTGTTAATCTTGTTCTCCCACAAGGACACGAGCTCGTTGAAGGTCATAACATTGGCAGGGGGCCTCAAGTAGAGGACTTTGTTCAAGGTTCTTGGATCACCCACTGCTTTTATGATATAAGCAGCAATATCTTCCTCCACAACATAAACTCCTGAAATTACATGGATTTCAATCTGTTATGAATCACTTGTAGTCACTATTGAAAGTGTATGTAGAATATTTGCTATATATGCACTTGTTTACCTTTGACATTTCCATCTCCTAGAATAACTACCTTATCCCGGGGAGTAGTTGTGACATCCTCCTGTGTTAGTTTTGGTAAGAAGTATCCAGCAAAGGCGCTGGAGCAAACATAAGTGTAAGGAATTTCTGCGGCTTCAATTGCCCTTCGGATTTTCACTTTTCTATTGAAAAAGCTTGCCGCCGGCTCAACTGCATGATGTCGGTCTACATCTATCGTAAATTCCGATGGGAAGAACCTCTTTATGACCACAATAAGCACATCTTATTTAGCTGATCTATTAATGTATAATACTTGAATAGTCTCACTTATAATATAAAACACATTTCAACACCAAATTAATCCGAAACCATACCACAAGAAGGAAAAATAGTCACCCGAAAACAGCATCAAATAATTTTTCTCAACATAGATCTAACTGTATATGCTGTGAATAACACGGTATGCAACTTGTTAGAGTATTTTCACTGGAGCACTTCCAGTAAATGTTTTTCTAAGCAGTAAAGACTGATATCTATTATAAAACTCTTGCTATATCATTCCCGACTAATTCCTGCAAGTGCCATGCCAAATAATGTCTTTCACTGCTGCATATTAGTTCATTATATGTACTTCAATTCAAAACCATTATCTGAAGTCATCTGCATATTTTATAATTTAGTTGCAAATCTGAACTTATAACACGTGATACTCTTCACAAGTTGATATATAGGCCAATGAAAAAGCATTCTCAAAGTGTTGCCTAGCAAATCACGAGTTAACTCATTTTCACTAGGCTATCTCATTCTATAAAGGCATTAACTTCATTTTATTAAGTTGGCAAAATAAGTTCGATATTAATCAATAGACTAAGCTGATATCCGCTTCAACACAAGTTACTTCCCGTAGATTCCTTTTTCCCTCTAAAATATCTGAGGTCGCGCTTTATGTGCAGCCGTCCCCTGCAGTGCAAGGCCTGCTCTCTTACTTGTAAATAATCTATCATATCATCAGTAATACTCTTATCGATTCTGTTTCCTCTTACAAACAATTAATTTTTTTGGACATAATAAGTTTATGTGAGTCCAGTACTGATGAATAAGCTATTTTTGTGAAAATAAGGCTTACACACCTTGATGTTTCCGGCTTCTTTTATTGCTGCTACAATGCTATATTGATCATCTACATGCGGTACACCTACAGCAGAGATCACAACATCAACTTGCTTGATCGCCTTAACAAGGCTTGCATGCTCACTTAGATCACCCTACACAATCAGAGAGTAATAGTGATGTCAATCAAAACAATTAGTTTAATAACTTAATTTGAACATTGACGTATATTTATATACAGATTTAAAAAAAATAAAAATGAAATTGTGATTGAAGGAGACAAACATAAAGAAGAGTGACTCCGGAACTCTTGAAGCTCTCAATAAGCTTGGACTTGTTTGGATGAGAAAGGGTACTCTCCCTAACCAATGCGAAGGTGGGGTGTCCTGCTTTTGTGCTTGCCTCAACTATGTATTTTCCAATGTACCCTGTGGCACCAATGACTAGGATTTTGCTCTTCTCTGCCATGCTACAAAAAGAGCTTCCAAGTTCAAATCAAAACAAGCTGTGAGTTTGTGACTTAAGTGGTGCATAGCAAAGGGCAGTATTACATGGTATTTGTAGAGGCTGAAGGTGGTTAGTAGAGTTAGTAAAAAAATGCCTTACATCCTAAAATGATCTGAGTTCGAAATTTGTGCTGATGATGTGGGTACTGCTTTGGTGGGTAATTTATAAATATTCTCGTAACCAAGTTTAAGAATCACTAATTCACATGTTGTGTAGAGCATGAAATGTTTTCTTCTAGGCAGGACTAAAGAATGGCTTGAATTCGTTTGGCATGTAATTCCATTGAATTGTTTCGCTGTATCTGTCTATTTATAAATGAAAATTGCTAAGCCAGTCCGAACCATTTGATTGGAATTAATACTAACCACACTGTATTTTTTTGTTAAAAAAATTGGTTCAGACATTTGGATGTAGTATAGTCTGAATCATGATCCGTGATTTTTTGGTTCTTATAATTATATTTTATCCAACCACACTATATTTTTTGTTAAAAAATTGGTTCAGACATTTGGATGTATTATAGTCTGAATCATGATCCGTGATTTTTGGTTCTTATAATTATATTTTATCCAACCACACTATAATTTTTGTTAAAAAATTTGGTTACGTGATTCATGCTCTATTGTTCTTTATAAATTCCATATTTCCCACTTTCTGCTGCCTGGGTCTTTATAATATATACATATATTTTAAGAAGAATTAGTGTGCTCTAACTTTTTCATTAAGCAGTGATTAACGAAGTAGGTACTGATATGAAAACTCCAAAATCTAACACGTTTTGTACATCACATACAGAAACAAACATTATAAAATAAATAACTAAATATTATAAAATAGAGAAATAAATACTATCAGATATATAAATGAACAATATTAAACACATGTGTGTTCGTGCACAAACAAAACAGATAAATAAACATTATCAAACACATAATCGATTAATATTAAACACGCGTGTCTGTGTATACATAAATATTTGATGACAATATTTATTTATCTGTTTTGTAATGTTTATTTCTTTATGCGCTGAGTGTTAATTATTGGAGTGTACAAATAGTATTTTTGTAAATTTAATTAACTAATTTTTTTATTCAAATTAAATATGAAATTAATTGTTTACTTTTCCTGTCTTCTTTCAGTTGTTCCCTATATATATTTATCTAATAATTATATTATACAAAATCCCTACGATCTGGTGTTTTACATTTTTCTTCTTCGAGTCTTGACTTTGATTTGGTAACGGCTAAAAATAATTTCCCTTCAAATATATTTTCTATCGCTCTTAGTTCAAAATTACTAAACTAAAGTATATCATACCATTGGTATTATATATATANTTGTTTTTGAGCCGAATTGTATTGGGCTAACTCATCAAGTACAAGCTAGCTTATAACCTTCTATTAGTAGATCTTGACTCAAAATTTGGCTTGTACGGTATTAAGCTGAGCTTGAACTGACCTCAACTTATTTCTAACCCTAAATAAAACTAAGTGATAAACCAATTGTGATACAACTTCAATATTAGAAGTAATTTGAACAATATACACAAAGCAAAAAAATAAATAAAAAATTACACAATACAAATGGATGAATTCTTTAGCCGTAAACACAAGCACAACATCAACAAGTGATTACTAGGGAAATGAATCCTCACGTGAGGTCAAAATCTTTCACCACTAATTTCTTTGTTATTTAGATTATATATGAGTCTCACATCTTCAATTAATAGTCAAAGATTTATACTTTGCCTCACATAAAAACAATCTCACTTGAGATGATTCACTTAGAGACTACATAGACTCAGCCAAATTATACAATAGAGGCTCTGATGTTATTGATTTTTGCGAAGCAGTGTAACAGATTAATTGGCCATAGAACTTTCACCAGAATTCAGACAAACTGGTTCACATAGTCATCAACGGTGGTGTATTTCACCTCAGGATGTAGTTCAGAAGCCTCCAAGCCGAAAGAAGGGTCTATCTTAAAGTTTCCAGGGAAAGAAGCCTCTGCAGAGAATTGGGGGAAAAAAATTCACACCATAAATCAAAGATAATGTCAATTTATGTAACAAATCTTTTTTCTGCAAGTCTGGATCAATTTTCATTCCTTAAAAGAGGGTAAGAATCATTATTACAGTGACCCCAAACTACTAACACACAAACTCCAAACATAGTAGAGAAAGGTCTCACTTTATGTCAATTTATGTAACCAGATACTTGTGTCTCAATACCAATTTTCATAAAGATTATTGGACAATCATTTCAAGCTTCTAGTTCTAGGTATATGTTGCTTTTACATATTAAAAAAAAGAAGAGATCATTATTGTTGAGTTAGAATTTGCAATTATTATATTTGATGACAAATACTGTGTGAACCTTTTAATGTGTGTATTAAAGTGTTTAAGGAAAAGAGAGGTTCATAATGTTTGGAGTAAACTGAAATCATTTTTGGCCCAAGTGTTTAAAGGCCAACATTATTTTAGTGAAAATTAAAGGGGGAAATATGACTATTTAAGCCCAAGAGCCACAGTCAAACAGAATTAAATAATGGAACCAAATGTAGCCTATAAAAGTAAAGGGTCCAACGTGAGCTTCCTAAATAAAGAATTGGTCAGCTTTTCTTTTCAAGAACAAACAAAAAGGAAGTAAGAGGGAATAGGCCAGGCGGCATGTCAGGGCCTGCCGCCTGGCCTGGCCAGTTTGGCAAAAAGGCCGGGCCAAGGCCATTTTCAAAGCCTGTTAGGCCTGTCAGGCCGGCCTGTTTACTTAAAAATACCCATATGCTTACTATAAAAGCAACTGACTATCCAGCTGCAAATCTCTATCTTCCTGAAGTTTCGAAGGTGAAAAAAGCAATTAATAAAGCGGCAGAGGATGAGAACGACTTCATGAAAGTCATGGCAACCTCAATGAAAAAGAAGTTTGATAAATATTGGGGGGAATGCAATCTTCTAATGACCCTTGCAAGTATCTTGGATCCCAGGTTCAAATTTCATGTTGTTAACTTTTGCTTTCGTCTCATAAATAAACCGGAACAAGTGGAAGACAATAAGCAAATGGCAAGAATTTCATTGGAGATGTTATATGATGAATATGTTAAAATGCATGAAGAAGCTTTGGCTAGTGAAAGTGGTGAAAATGATCTAGAAACCAACAACTCTAATTCTATGCTGCCTAGTTCAAGTGTGTCAAGTACAGTAGCTGAAATTATGAGCTATGCTCATAAAGAGGAAGCAGTTCCTCCAATGAAGTCAGAGTTGCAAGGTTATCTTGAGGAAGGGGTTTGTGTTCCTGATGTCAAAAGCTCTTTCAATGCTTTGGAATGGTGGAAAGCTAACAGCTTGAAATATAAGATATTATCAAAGATGGCAGCTGACATTCTAGCTATTCCAATCTCAACAGTTACATCGAAGTCCACATTTAGTGCTGGAGGAAGAATAATTAATGAATATCGTGCTAAATTGAGCGAAGAATCTATTCAAGCACTCATTTGCGATGGAGATTGGCTTCACAACAAGTTTAACACAAAGAAAAAGTAAAAGGTATGTCTTATTATTTATTTATCTTATTATTTTAAAATTATGTCAATGCCATGAATAATGATAATGATATAAATAATTTGTTATTTTTAGGCACTTGACAATGAAGAAGGAGGGGAGGTCATATTGAAGATTTGATACTNGAATTGGTCAGCTTTTCTTTTCAAGAACAAACAAAAAGGAAGCAAGAGGGAATAGGCCAGGCGGCCTGTCAGGGCCTGCCGCCTGGCTTGGCCTGTTTGGCAAAAAGGCCAGGCCCAGGCCATTTTCAAAGCCTGTTAGACCTGTCAGGCCTGTTTACTTAAAAATACCCATATGCTTACTATAAAAGCAACTGACTATCCAACTGCAAATCTCTATCTTCCTGAAGTTTCGAAGGTGAAAAAAGTAATTGATAAAGCGACAGAGGATGAGAACGACTTCATGAAAGTCATGGCAACCTCAATGAAAAAGAAGTTTGATAAATATTGGGGGGAATGCAATCTTCTAATGACCCTTGCAAGTATCTTGGATCCCAGGTTCAAATTTCATGTTGTTAACTTTTGCTTTCGTCTCATATATAAACCGGAACAAGTGGAAGACAATAAGCAAATGGCAAGAATTTCATTGGAGATGTTATATGATGAATATGTTAAAATGCATGAAGAAGCATTGGCTAGTGAAAGTGGCGAAAATGATCTAGAAACCAACAACTCTAATTCTATGCTGCCTAGTTCAAGTGTGTCAAGTGCAGTAGCTGAAATTATGAGCTATTCTCATAAAGAGGAAGCAGTTCCTCTAATGAAGTCAGAGTTGCAAGGTTATCTTGAGGAAGGGGTTTGTGTTCCTGATGTCAAAAGCTCTTTCAATGCTTTGGAATGGTGAAAAGCTAACAGCTTGAAATATAAGATATTATCAAAGATGGCAGCTGACATTCTAGCTATTCCAATCTCAACAGTTACATCGAAGTCCACATTTAGTGCTGGAGGAAGAATAATTAATGAATATCGTGCTAAATTGAGCGAAGAATCTATTCAAGCACTCATTTGCGATGGAGATTGGCTTCACAACAAGTTTAACACAAAGAAAAAGTAAAAGGTATGTCTTATTATTTATTTATCTTATTATTTTAAAATTATGTCAATGCCATGAATAATGATAATGATATAAATAATTTGTTATTTTTAGGCACTTGACAATGAAGAAGGAGGGGAGGTCATATTGAAGATTTGATACTTGAAGGTCAACTCGTTCAATAATTCTTGTTTGAATAATTAATGTTGTGTTGAGAATAATTAATATTGTGTTGAGAATAATTCTTGTTTCTTTGGTATTTTGATATTATTTGTCTTGTATGTTTTGGACATAGACCGTATTTGGATGATTGATTATTGTTGTATTGTAAGATGATTGATTATGTCTTGTATTGTAAGATGATTGATTATTGTTGTTTAATTTTATTTTATTGAGTGTGTAACATGCCGTAATAACAGGCCGCAATAGCAGGCCGTGAATGTTATTTTTATTGAGTGTGTAACAGGCCGCAATAACAGTCCTCAATAACAGGCCAAAGTAGCAGCTTTTTTTTTATTATAAAAAAAATCAGGCAGGCTTATCAGGCTCCAGGCCAGGCCAGACTTTCCAAACAGGCCAGGCCAGGCTAAAAAAATAGCCTATAACAGTTAACAGGCCAGGCCTAGGCCAAAAATTTACGAAACAGGCCTGGCCTGTTCCCACCCCTAAGCAAGACATAAGTTAAGGAAAGACGCCTGAAGCAACAAAGAAAGGACAAAAGTTAAGGAAAATTAAAAAGAAACAATAAAAGGTGAAAGCGATGTTATGTCGCAGGAAGAGTGAGAAAGGAAATGGAATCAATTACATATTGACATTGACATATCAATAGGAAAGTAAAATTGGGAAGCTTGCGTCACGGTCAAACAAGAAAGGAAAAGAGAGAGAATTAATGCTATCAAGGACAACACTTCAGGAAATAAAGTTTCCCTTGACCGAAGGATATGCTGCTATATATAGAAAAAATGAAATAGAAAAGAAAATAAGACAAATGGATAGCAAATGTGTTGGCAAGCTGAAATCAAGCAAGTTAACTTCACGTGATAAAAGAAATGTTTATGGAAGGATGAAAATCAGAAAGCAATTTTGTGAAAAAGGAAGCAAGAGAATAACTAGTGACTTATACAACGGTCAAATAAAAGAATGTGAAGCACATGTCAAAAGCCTTCTTAAAGGAGTATCAACAGAAAATGGAAAGAGCTGAGCTGATGGAAATCAAATAAAAGGAAAATGAAGGATGACAAAAATGAAGGAGATGACATTAAGCATCAAGATTCAAGAATCTGTCAAAAGTCAAGTATAAATGGAAGATCTTTTATCATTCTTTAGTGCAGAAGACACAAGAGAAATAAACCACCATTGAAATATATCCTCAAAGAGCTTCACCTAAAAACCTCTCCTTTTCTAAATAGTTTATTTCAATCCTCTGATTTAGTATTTTGATATTTTATTATTTGGTGAGAAAATATTGGTTATTTGAGAGTTTGATTTTGGCGAGCAACAGAGAGCTTGAGAGAGAGAGTTTATTTCAAGTTTCTGTGTTTGAAAGTTTGGTTTGTGAGTTTTTGAAAGGAACCATTGGTGCTTGTATTTAAAAGCTTTGTGAAAGAAAAGTGATTTTAGCGTTTGAAGAACTGGATGTAAATTCCTAACTAAGAATCGAACCAGTATAAATTTTGTGTGTGTTCTTCTCTTCCCTTTACCATTTATACTCTCTACCCTTCAAAAGAAATTCTGTTTTCGTTTTGAAAATTTTATTTTTCAGAAAACTTGTCTCCCTGAATGCAAGAAGATATCTTCTAAGATTTTAGGAGACAACTTTACAAATTAAAAGACAGTTTAATTTTTCGAAAAAGTTTCTGCTTAGATTCAACCTCCATTCTCTACGCCACATAAAACCATAATTTGTGACAATAGCAAATTCTAATTAAAATGATTGTTGTTACTCAAGTTGGATGTTCTTAAGAAGTTGATCCTCTAGAACTTAAATCTTCTCAAGGGTTTTGTTAATCTTGTTCTCCCACAAGGAGACGAGCTCGTTGAAGGTCAAAACATTGGAAGGGGGCCTTCTGTAGAGAATTTTGTTCAAGGTTTGTGAATCATCCACTGCTTTGAAGGTATAATCACCAACATCTTCCTCCTTGACATAAACTCCTGAAACATAGATTTCAATTGATTATGTATCACTTGTAGTAAATAAAAATGTGTGTATAAGATTTGCCATGATGTGGTTACCTTTGACATTTCCATATCCTAGAATGACTACCTTATCCCGGGGTAGTAGTTGTGACATTCTCCTGTGGCAGTGTTGTTAAGAAGTATCCGGCAAAGACATTAGAACTAACATAAGTGTAAGGAATTCCTTCAGCCTCAATTGCCCTCTGGATCTTCGATTTTTTTCTCTAAAAAGCTTGCCGCCGGCTAAACCGCATGGTAACGGTCTACATCTATCCCAAATTCCGATGGGAGGAACCTCTTATAACCACAAACAACATACCTTAATTAGCTAACACTATTAGAAAAAACACTAAATAGCATCAAAATTACTGACAAATTTATTCTGTCGGTAGCTACTAACTGATTTTGAGCAAAAAAACGTTGGTAGCATTTTTTGGAGACAATGTCTCCAAATATTACTGACGGATTAGTAATCCGACATTGAAGCGTAGGAAATATCTTACGTCGTTTATATACTAATAAAATATTTCGATGATGGTGGCAGTAATTTTTATTTATTATTTTTGGGGTTTTATCAACAAAATAGTTCATCAATATTTGAATTTCATTTGGGTGGTGAGATTGTCGCATTCTTGAAATGCGGGTTCAATTAATGTCATTACCAATTGAAAATTTTGTCAATAATGTTGCAATTTTTGAGAACGGAATGTAGTTAGCACATTATGAACTTATCAACAAAAGTTTTCACCGATCAGGTTTGCATATATACCTGCACATCACTATCTTATCACTCTCACTCTTTCTCCTTTCCTCTTTGCTCCCTCTCCTCTCCTCTTTTCCCCACCACCCCCACCCCGACCCCCACCAACACCTTGCCACCATGCCCTCATTATCACCCTCGCAGCCACCACTACCCTCACAACCACCACAACCCTCACTACTACCACGACCGACTCATCTACCGAGCCCCCTCCCCTTGTCACCACCGAGCCAGCCCCCCTACCAAGCCAGCCACCACCAATACTACTATATTTCTTTTTTTTCAATCTCTGATTGTTATTTGTTTGCTATGCGGGAAGGGCTTGAATTTGAGGTTAGGGTATGTTTTTATCATTATTATGTTTGGACTTGATTTTATTGATGTGCGTTAGGGTTTTGATTTGTGGGTTAAGGTTTTGATCTGAGTTGTGTTAGCTAGGATTTTTTATTTGAGTCTTCTTTTTTCAAGTACAACAAACCAAAACTCACAGTGAGCCACCATTGACCTGTTGTCGCAATCGCCATTGTCGGTCTTTGATGTCCACCAACTAGTAGAATACCTTGAAACTCGAATTTTGGAAGGAGTGGTTAAGGAATTTGAAAGGCATGGTATGCAACAAGTTGAGCCTTGCCAGGTGCAGAGGCAGAATGGTGATTGGCAGACATATGACAAACAACCATCAACATAAATTTTAGGGGTTCCAGGGCTATTTATTGGATATATCATCTAGAGGAGGTAACCAATATTCATCTAAAAGTAGAGGGTCATGTTTGTTTCACAACCCTTTTAGGTCAAGAAATTCTTGATCTTCTAAAGTGGAGGAAAAAGACATACTCACCCGATGATGTACTAGTTTTAAATATAAATATAATATTTTAGGGTTTAGGATATGAGGTTAGGTAAGAGATGATCCTCAAATAGTTAATGATATTTATATTAATTTATTGCATTTGAATTTAAATATTTTATTAGTTTTTATTAGTCTACAATGTAAATAATAAAAAATTCTTTTTTTTAAGATTCATTAATTATCGACAATATTTTTCATCAATAACTCAAGCGACATATCAATCTATTTTTGATGAACTTGATCATTGACAGTAACAGATTCCAAAATGCGTTAGCAACAACTACCAATCAGATATTTATCGACAAATTCGTGATGTCAATAAATTCATCGGTAACTAAGGAATCCATCGATAATATACATAATTCTTTTGGTATTTCCGACACTATTTAGTGTTTTCCTAGTAGCGTAATTCAATCTAATACTAAACAATTATTTTTTGCATAGAATAAGTTTAGGTGAGTTCAATGCTAGGGAATAAGTTAAGGCTTATGCACCTTGATGTTTCCGGTTTCTTTTATTGCTGCTATGATGTTCAATTGATTATCTACTTGTTGTGCACCTACTGTACAGATCACAACATCAACTTGCTTGATTGCCTTAACAAGGCTTGCATGATTACTTAGATCACCCTACACAATCAGAGTAATAGAGATGTCAATCAAAACAGTTAGTTTAATAGCTTAATTTGAACATTGAAGTATATTTATATACAAATAAATAAATTGAAATTGTGATTTAAGGACACAAACGTAAAGAAGAGTGACTCCGGAACTCTTGAAGCTCTCAATAAGCTTGGACTTGTCTGGACGTGAAACAGAGCTCTCCCTAACCAAAGCAAACGTGGGGTGTCCAGCCTTTGTGCTTGCCTCAACTATGAATTTTCCGATGTACCCTGTGGTCCCAATGACTAGGATTTTGCTCTTCTCTGCCAAGGTAGAGAAAACTATTAGAATTTCAAATCAAAACAAGCTGTGAGTTTGTGACTTAATTGGTGCATAACAAAGGGGAGTATTACATGGTATTTGTAGCGTATCGATCTCTCGTCGCTAGATAAAGACTACGTTTTCGAATCGATGTACGTGGTCAATGGATGAATGTAGTACGTTTGATATACAAAATACTAACCTCTTTATTCCATTTGAGTTCATTTGACTTTAGAATATTGAATTGCTTGGCTTTATCTATTTATAAATGAAAATTGCTAAGATAGTCTAAATCATTTTATTGAAACTTAGTGTTAAAAGGGTATATAAAACATGATTCATGACTAATTATATTTTGTCTATAGTGAATGATGAATAGCATAGGTGATTTCATTGAATGCTTGAGAGTTATGTTTGATATACTGGGTAGTTAAAGAGTGTTTTAAACTTCATCTATATGTTATGATGAAAGTCAAAATTTGACATTGCTTTGAGTAGACTTTATGGAAGTCTTTATAAGTAAACTTAGTTTATTATTAAATACTTTAGTATTAGGCTATCAATGTGGACTTGGGCTTTATTACACATGCGCTACCCCGTCTCATCACGTCACGCATGTGTAAGTCCAAGCTTTAATTTTTTGTCCTAGTTCAATTGTTTTCTGACCATTGGGAGACATGTGGCTTGAGCCACTTGCCTTTGTAGTTGGAAGCTAGCCGTGTGGGCTTTTATGATTGTTGGACTTGGCTTAATTATTAAACAACCTTAGCCTAAATATTTACTACTCACCAAGACCAAATCACTCACCACTAGAACTGTCTTCTTCCTCTTCTTCTACTTCCTTTACATTTTTTGTCACCGTTCATTCCTTTTCTCTTTGCAATCCGCGAGCTCCAGAGGCACTTCCCCACTACCTCTATTGCTCCGTCTGAATTTCTTAAACGAGTCTTTGCTGCTCAGAGTTCTGGCAACTAAATGTGGACGAGTTATTGAGATGACCCACATCCAATCTTGAAGAGATTTTCATTAACGCATTTCCATTCTGGGTAGGGAAAAAAATAAACCCTTAAGAATAATGTTTAGCACAATTTGTGATATAATGTTCAAACTCATCTCTATCATTTCCTTTGTTGTTGTTGCAATTAGGTTTGTTCCCAAAACCAAGTTTCTGTTTTGTTCTAATTTAATTTGCTAACATACCATATATCTTATTATTTTGACAAGAAGTTAGTTATATACAAGTTTACACAAGCTAACCAAGCCGTTAACAACCTACCAGAAGACGTGGTTGGTTAGTAACTAAATAATCAGAAGGTAATAACAGAATTAATTAAACTAAACTAATTATTTTAATTTATCTCTATTATTATACAACCACACTATAATTTTTGTCAAAAAAATTTGTTTCTTGGTTCATGCTATATAGGCATCGCATTGTTCTGATTTCGAATTCATGACAAATGTCTGTGACAATGACTCTGGAATATTCCTAATCACCATTGAAACTAATAAACGGAGTATGAATTAATTATTAATTCTTATTTTTTAAAATATCAATACATTGATTACATTGATTTTTTATTTTATTTAGTAGTTAGAAGAATAATGAAAATGATGAGTTAAAGAGAATATATCATTACTCCTTGTACTATAATTACTCACACATTTATATTCTCAGACGATCACAATGGAAAATATGAACAAGTCGCGATTAACAAATTGTGATACAACTTTAGTATTAGAAGTAATTTTGAACAATACACAACAAAGCAAAAAGAAGTAGACAGAACAAAGCACACAAGTGATTAACAAAAGGATAACATACAAAGACCCAACCAATTATACAACAAGAGAGACTCTGTTGTTATTGATTTAGTTGGAGCAATTTACAAATTTCCCCAGGTTTCAGACGAACTGATTCAAATAGTAGTCGACGGTGGTGTATTTCGCTTCAGGATAGAGCTCAGAAGCCTCCACGCCGAAAGATGGCTCAATCTTAACGTTTATGCAATCTCCCTTTAGTAGCATTGAGTGGACTAATGCCAAAACAAAGTTTCCCGGAAAAGGAGTCTCTGCAAAGAATTGGAAAATGAAAAAGAAAAATATTCACGCCATAAAGATACGCATGTCTCAGTACCAATTATCATAAAGATTATTGAGTTTGTGACAATACCAAAGTCTAATTAAATTATTGTTGTTACTCACCCTGAATGTTCTTAAGAACTTGATCCTCTGAAACATAAATCTTCTCAAGGGTTTTGTTAATCTTGTTCTCCCACAAGGACACGAGCTCGTTGAAGGTCAAAACATTGGCAGGGGGTCTCAGGTAGAGGATTTTGTTCAAGGTTCGTGGATCATCCACTGCTTTTATGGTATAAGCACCAACATCTTCCTCATTGACATAAACTCCTGAAACAAAGATTTCAATTTTCAACTTTTACTTAATTGAGCCAGCATGTCTATTTATTACTCTCTTCCTATCAAATTATCTATCACTTTAATCAATTTTTTATCCCAAATTATTTGTCTTAATATTCTAAGTAACATCTATTGCTAAGTTTTCAATTATGCCTAATTTATTTTCTTGGAGAAGCACTAAACATAAATAAAGGTAATTTAATAAAATTACTCATTAAACTATTCTTAATTTTATGTTTCTTAATACATGTGCATTCCACCAAACTAACATATAATTTGAGATGGAGAGAGTATGAATCACTTGAAGTAAATGAAAGTGTTTGTAAAATGATTTGCTATATGTTGTTGTTACCTTTGACATTTCCATCTCCTAAAATGACTACCTTATCACGAGGAATAGTTGTGACATTTGTTTGTCCCAATGTTGGTAAGAAGTATCCAAAAAAAGCATTGGCACAGACATAAGTGTATGGAATTCCTTCGGCTTCAATCGCCCTCCGAATTTTTGATTTCTTCTTGAAAAAGCTTGCCGCCGGCTGAACTGCATTGTGACGGTCCACATCTAACCCAAATTCTGATGGGAGGAATCTCTGATAACCACAAGAATCAACAAACACACCTCATACACCTAATTCAATCAAGTATTCAACAATTTTAACCTAATAGAAAAGATTAGTTTTTAATAAGAGTCTCTACTCTCTAGTTTCTATTTTCACTTCCTATTTTAAATATTTATTGTTTTATCTGATTTTCCTAAAGTAAATAGTAAAAATAAGAAATAAAAATTAGGAAACAAAATTTTTTTGTTGTCATTGTTTCTGTTGATTTAGAATTTGTAAATATTATATATGATGAAAAACATTGTGTGAACTTTACTAATGTGTGTATTAAGTGTTTCAGTAAAAAAATAAAAAGACAAGGTTTAAGCTCATCCACGTTTCATATGTAGCAAAAAGATAACAAGCCCAAATATACACATGGAAACAAAATGAAATTATTTTGTCTTTAGCCCAAGAGAATTGAGCTCAAGAAAGTAAGGCCCAAAAGTTTCAAATAAACTAAAGAAAGAAAAGTCCAAAGTTGTATGAACAAAGGAAACCATTGGATATGACAACATTTGGAAGAATAGAAAAAGGAAAGAAAAGGTGACATGAAGTCACCAACAAAGAGGAAAGAAAATAAAGAAAGAGAAGTCAATCAAAGAAAGAGATTGTCAATGACATATCTACAAAAAAGTAACTTTGGGAAGCAAAATCACCCTTCCCATGGTCAAAAAGGAAATAAAGAAAAGCTATGTTGCAAAACTGCAAGAATCATTTTGGAAAAGGAAGGAAGAGAAGAAAAAGAAAGAAAGCATGGAAGCAATATAACTACAGCTATGGTTTCTCTAAAAACGAAAAAGGAAGCTACACAAATAAAGCTATTAAAAGAAATTGAAAAAGGAAGCTATCGGAAAACAGCTTTGGGAAAGAAAGAAATTAAAGGGAAGCAAGAAAAGGAAGAAGAAGTGCTGCAAGCTAGCAAGATTAATGGAGGAAAAAGAGGAAAATAAAGAAAGATGGAAAACGTGAAGAAATGTCCCCATTAAAGGGTGTCAACAGAAAACTTGGAAACAAGAGAGGAAGAACTGATTTCATGGAAACTAAAAAGGAAAGAAAAGCCATATCAAGTAAGAATCATATAAGAAAGGGAAAGATGACATGAATGAAGGACATAACATTAAGCACTGAGTATGAAGAATCTGCAACCGTCTAAGCTTGTGGTCAAGTATAAATCAAAGTTTCTGAGCATTCATCAAATGTAGAAAAAGAGAGAAAATAGCTCACAATTAATATACATCCTCACGAGATCCTTCTCTAAACATCTTCTACTTTGAATTGTTTTTCTAACCTCTAATCTGTGATTGTGTGTTTTGTTCATTGGTAAGAAAAAAACTTGGTTATTTGAGAGTTTGTTTTGGGAGTAACAGAGAGCTTGAGAGAGATTTTATTTCAAGCTTCTTTGCATTTGAAAGTTTGTTTTGTGAGGTTTTTGGAAGGTGTCATTGGTGTTTGTATTTGAAAGTTTTGTGAAATAAAAGAGTTTTGAGTGTTTGAAGAACTGGACGTAAATTCCTAGAACTTAGCTATCAAACCAGTATAATTTTTGTGTGTTCTTCATTGTTTCCTTCACTATTTACGTTTTCAATCTTTGAAAAAGAAATTCTGTTTTTGTTTTGAAAATTCAATTTTCAAAAAACTTGTCTCCCTGAACACAAGAAGATATCTCTTAAGTTTTTAGGAGATAACTTTTTAACTTAAAAGAAAGTTTGGTTTTCGAAAAGTATTTGCTTAGATTCAACTCCCCATTCTCTAAACCACATAAAACCACCAGTTTCTTTAAGAGAATTCTAAAAGTAAAAAAATGGAAACATGAATAGAAAAACAGAAACGAATTTCATAAGGCTCATGCACCTTGATGTTTCCAGTTTCTTTTATTGCTGATATGATATTCAATTGATCATCTATTTGTTGTCCACCTACAGGAGAGATCACAACATCAACTTGCTTGATTGCCTGAACAAGGCTTGCATGATCACTTAGATCACCCTACACACAATTGGAGAGTATATTTATATACAAATATAAAACAAAACAAAACAAAAAGAATTGAAATTGTGATTGAAAGAGACAAACATAAAGAAGAGTGACTCCAGAGCTCTTGAAGCTTTCAATAAGCTTGGACTTGTCAGGATGTGAAACAGTGCTCTCTCGAACAAGTGCAAAGGTGGGGTGTCCTGCTTTTGTGCTTGCCTCAACTACGAATTTTCCAATGTACCCTGTGGCACCAATGACTAGGATTTTGCTCTTCTCTGCCATAATAGAGAAAAACTTCCAAGTTCAAATCAAAACAAGCTGTAATTGTGACTTAATTGGTGCAGAACAAAGAGGAGTATTACATGGTATTTGTAGCGTATTTCGTCCCTAGATTAAGACTAGGGTTGTTCCAATCTATTATCTATGTACTTGGTCAATAAAAGAATATAGTACGTTTAATTTACAAAATACCAATATCATTATTCCACTCGAATTCATTTGACTTTTGATACCCAGATTGTCATTCGTGACATGTGATTCCATTGAATTGGTACACAGTCAGAATCGTTTGATTGAAATTAAGTGCCAAAAGGATATATATTAGATGATTTATGACTTTTGAATGAAAAAATTAGTCTTATTTTATATCCAACCACACACTAACTTTTTTAAAAAAAATTGGTAATTGGTTACATGATTCATGCTATATATAAAGAGTCCTATTATATAATAGAAAACATGCACCATACATAAAGTTTGTGGTTTAACGTCTGTAATATTTGTTCACTTAATTAAATATAGTTACAAATATCATCTATAAGTTTATAATGTTTGTGCACTTGTGAAAATAAAGTTTGTGCATTATTACGTATAATGTTTGTGCATTTTTTTAAATAAAGTTCAGATTGTAAAACACTCTAATAATTTTGTAATGTTTATGCATTCATATGTATAAAATTTGTACATTATTATTTATAATGTTTGTGCATTTTTAAATAAAGTTCAGATTGTATATAACTTTAAACTATAAGTTTGTAGTGTAATCCAAATAAAATTTGTGCATAAATGCGCATAAAGTTTGTGTTTTAATACATGTAATGTTTGTGTTTTAACGCTTTAAGTTTGTACTCTATTTTAGAAAACTGTATTGTATACATATAATAATCATTAATTACCTAATTTAAATGATGTATATAAATGTATGAAATTAGATGTACACATAACATTTTTGATATATAAATTCCACATTTCCCACTTTCTGCCGTCTGAGTCTTTGTAATCATAATTATAATAATAGATATTAAAACAAAGAATCAGTGTGCTCATGCTTTTTCATTAAGCAGTGTTTAACGAAGTGGGTACTGATTTGGAATCCAAATTTTATTTAATTTAAGGGTTAAATATGTTTTTAATGTTTGTAAAATTAAAAATGTTATGTTTGATCTCTAAAAACTTTTTCGTCAAAAATGATAAATTTTTTTGGTAGATTTTAGTCTAACATTAAGTACTAACTATTAAATGTCACACATGACACTGTTAAATATGCCACGTGACACATCACGTGACACATTTAACGATCACATCAATACTTAATATCTTCTTCTAATGAACTAAAACCTACTAAATTTTTTTAAGGCCTAATTACCAACAATTTTTTTTAAAGATAAAACATAAAATTTTTAATTTTATAATAATTAAAAATATATTTAACCTTAGACTTTGAATTACATATGAAATTGTTTATTTTTTTCCTGTCGTCTTCAGTTGTTTCTTGTATTTATTTCTCTGATAATTATACGAATAGCCCTACGACGTGTTTTTCTTCTTCTCTGAGTCTTGACTTTTGATTTGGTAAACAGCAAAAACAATATCAATTATTTTCCTTCAAATATATAATTTAACAATTTCCAGGATGAAAAATGTCACCCCTAAATTTAGTGGCCGTGAAATTCTTGTGTAGCATCTGATAATGAAACTATATCAATCAGAAATTGGTTCTAGCTACCAACCAATTGAAGTTGATTGTAGCGTGAATGGTTTAATCCACCGCGAAGTAAAATCAGAGTGCCAAACCTTAGTTGAGAGAGGGGTTCATACTACCCTAATAGGGTCCTATATAGTGAAAGTTACCCTGGAGTCTCCCAAATTTTATTATTTATTTTGTTTTATCCCATCTTATAAAAATTTATTATTTGCACAATAAACTCATAAATAAAAACAAAATAACCAAAACACCTTTATCTCTTCTCCCTCCCTTCCCCTCTCTCTCTCCCTCAAACACCAACCACAACAGCAAACTCATTTCTAACATTTTCTATTTCTTTTCTCTAAAACTCATTTCTCTCCCCCAATCACTGCTCCTACTTTTGCTCCCTTTACCTCGCCATCTTCCCTGGCCACCGGCACTGCCATCGCGGACGTCACCACACCATCGACATCGACGCCATCACCCGGCCTCCTGCGTCACCGCTTTGCCTCCAACGCCATTGTCACTCCTCACCCTTCCCCCCACTAGCATATCCCCTTCACAACTTCAACGGAAATAGCTCCGAAGTCGTCATTTTCTCCCCAAACAACCAGATTTGCGCTTTTCCTCCTCTCACGCAAAACAAAGGGGCTCCTAAATGTGGAAGATGAAATAGAAACAATCATAGAGAAGGAGGGGGAGTTACTTCTCAACAAGGAGTTTGTGGCAGAAGGAGAAGGAGTAGAGATAAGGGTGTTTTAATCATTTTGTCTAGAGTGGAGACAAAACGAAATAAATAAAATTTGAGAAAGGGGTGTAAATTAAAAAATTATTTTTAATAGTAAAACGGGATACCTGTGTCCAATCCATGGGACACACCAGGGTATACTTCACCATCCTACATCCCCTCAGATAAAAAAAAAAAATCAGACAAATGAAAACACACATAGGATCAGCAAGGGTTAATGTTCCATAGAAAGTTAAGAAAACGAGGCAGGCACTGCTGCCTTTGACTAGGCCATGCCTTTAAAAGAGAGGTTGTGAATCAGTTTACGGGACAAAGAGATTGATGCTTCTAGAATCACGGAAACAACGTCAAGAAATATATAAATATTTTTTCCCAACAAAAATCATTGATAAATAAACAAAGGCCATAGTATAATACAATAGATAATCCAACTACACATAGACTAAGCCTAATAATACATTCAATAAGGACTCTAAAGTGTAAGATGAAACCTCATGACACAAATGTTATTCGCATCACAACTTAAATACATGTGAATGTACAAGTGAGTACTGTCAGATCTCTAATTTATTTGAAAAATATTATAGTTCTTTAATCCATTGCATAGGCAAATAAACACCACAATAAAATTTCAAAGCACTAGAGTGCTAAACATGACGACGTCAGTTCACGAAGCATGGTCAAGTATCATTTTTTAGTTGTAATAACTTTAATTTTGTATTAAGAATCATCTATCACAAAAATTGGTTGTAAAAAAATCCAACTTCCTAAAGTGGATCCTTTGTCACTTCTTTTGATTGGGGTTTGCATTCAACGGCCCATAATAAGTAATTAAAAGGAGCAGTATGGAAGTGGGCCTCGAGTGGAATGCTGAGGCCCATAGCAAACTTCCAACCCCTAAGTAGTACCCTTTCTGTTGAGGGAAGTGACAGTTATAGACCTAACTAAATAGCAACTCGGTCGAGAGAGTGGGACGGATGCTACTATACGACGCCGTTTCGGAAATGGCGAACTTGAGCATTTGGATGTGATCTGAATCATCCTCTTCTGCTTCTGCAATGGAGGCTCATCTCAGAATTGGTCGCCACCTCCTCCACAAAACCGCCACCATTCCTTCCCTTTCACCTTCTCTCCTCCATCTATCAGCATCAAACCCCACGCGCACTATCCAGCGCGTCCCTCTCACGACCCGAAACACCGTACCCGTAATCTCCTCCGCCCTAATCCGCTCCTCCCACTCTCCCATCTCACCAAATCCCAATCCCCTCAGTTTCTTCTCCTCTCTCACCTCTTCCCATAATCTCCACTTTTCTTCTCAATCCGCCAATAATTTCTGCTCGTCTCTTTCTCACTCGCGAGGTGGAGGGTTCGTTTGGAACCATGCTTCGGGGAACGAGGGATTTTTCGGGGGCAGAGAGAGGGTCACGACGGTGGTTCTGTTGGGGTGGCTGGGGGCGAAGACGAAGCACCTCAAGAGGTACGTGGAGTGGTACAACGCGCGTGGCGTTCACGCGGTGACGTTCGTGGTTGACGTGAAGGAGCTGCTCCGGTTCGACCTCGGAAGTATACTGGAGAGGCGAATCGCCGAGCTCGCGGACGAGCTCGTCGCCTGGGTCTCACGCGAGGAAGATG
The DNA here is from genome assembly GCA_003254905.1 of Nissolia schottii. Taxonomy (NCBI): domain Eukaryota; kingdom Viridiplantae; phylum Streptophyta; class Magnoliopsida; order Fabales; family Fabaceae; genus Nissolia; species Nissolia schottii. Next base: position 878,402 of record QANU01043803.1, read on the forward strand.
ACGGGAGAGAACGGTGTTTGATCTTCCACACTTTCAGCAACACCGGTTGGTTTACGTATGTCGTTTGTTTAATATGTTGCAGCCTCGTGATCTTCAATGTGGAGTCTAGTGTGAGTGAAATCACTAATTGTTTGTAAATTTTTTATTTGAATTTTTTTTTTCCCTTCCTTCCCAGATATGGTTCCATTCTTGCTAGAATGCTGGAAAGTAGGCAGGATTTGATGGAGAAGATTAAAGGGTGCATTGTTGATTCCGGAGGAGGAGAACCCTTTAATCCACAGGTGCTCAATTTGTAGAAGCATTAATGTTGTTTACATGCTATTCTTTCATGTCTCCATTGGTTGAAACTTGAATAGAGGGCATGCAATATCGAATGTTGCTTGAGATTTGAACAGAGGATCTTTTTACGGTTGTGGCAAAACTGATTCTTTTATTTTTTATTTTTGCTTTGATTACTCTTGAACTTGATAGGAAAGGAAAGGTGCCTTCCCTCTTTCCCTCCCTTGCAGCATTATGTTAGAAAGATCATTGTGGTTGTGTGTGTCAAACAATGTGGAATGTGGATCATCACTCACATAATCAGAGTATAGAATGTGTTAGTTTTGTTTGACAATGGAAATAACCTACTTCTTTTCCTCTTGATTGTGATTTTGGTCCTTTTAGTAACTACCTTGATTAGTAGAATCTATCATGCAAGGCTTAAACTTCCTCAAGTCCAGTTTTAGTAACTACCTCAATGTGTAGTTTATTATTCTTGTCTTTGGTAATTCCTTGGATTTTGAATTATCAAATTGTTCTCTTGCTCTTGCTTTTCTCTCTGCCTATATGGACCTATAGGCTATATGTTTATCTTGTAGGTCTGGGCTGCTGGTTTTTCTGCTGCTATATTGAAGAAACGCAGCGCTTTAGCCCAAGCTGGAGTTGAGGTAGGAGACAAACTTAAATCAGAGACTGAAGTTAACTCATCAAATATTCAACAAAATGAACCCTCCACAGTTGAAACCGTGGTCTTGTCGCTATTAGAGAAGCTATTCTCATTTCTTTTGAAGTTGCCAGATGTGAATCAGTAAGTATCCTCTCTGCAATGATATGTTGCTTCATGATTCCTGTTCCATTAGAAGCTCAACAGGAAGCTCATTTTTTTCCTGTCTCAAACACAGGAGGTTAACAAGAATTGTCGCCGTCCTGTCGAAACACCAGCCTTGTCCTCAGCTCTACCTGTATAGTACAGCTGACAAAGTAGTTCCATTTGAATCAATAGAAGGGTTCAGTGACGAGCAGAGGAGGATGGGAAGGAGGGTAAGGTCCATCAACTTCAGCTCATCCCCCCATGTGGATCACTATAGGACTTTTCCGGAGTTGTACTTATCAGAGGTTACCAATTTTTTGAACGAGTGTTTTGCAACAGGCAAACAGACCAGTTGCAAGTATTGAGTTCCAGTCCTTTTGAAGTGTAAAATTATTTCATAGCATTAGTTCGTACATGGAATTTTAGTTTTCCGAGTGGTGAAGCCCTTCACTATCACAAGAGGAGAAATGAATATTGACAACATATATAACATATATAGCACCGACATAATTCGAACATGTTGAATTGATGAGGCCATAAATCGTGGTTTTGTTGACATTGATCAAGTTGCCTGCATGAAGCCGAAACTGCGTGTCAGACTCGAAACAATCTGAAACAAATATTTCTTCTCAGCTGTTCACTCCCTAAGAAGGTTTAATATAAGGTGGTAGAGTCTCCAATCACCGGTATTAAGTGGCAGATAGACCAGATGAGGTGCAAAGGGAAGTTAAACTATAGAAAATGGGATTGCCTAGTAGTTATTATTATGCTAAATAATGCCATAATCTGAGTGATTATGCTATAGAAGAAGATTTCATGTCATCGTATGGCAGCAATCTATAATTGAGAGTTAATTTTATACTATGGCAAGAGATTTGCTTCATCTCTACCTTTCATTTTACTTCTTTACGATTCACTTCGTTTTCCAAAGCTTCACTCACATGGGTGGGGACCACTAACTTCATGGCTCCTCCGCGCTCAAAATAGAAAAAGAATAATTAAAATATTTTGAGTGCGAGTTTTTGCCAAGGAAAAAACATATTGTATTTTCATGGTGTTTGTTTTTTGAAAGGTATCAATAAGTTAGACCTATGCTTCGAGTTATTTCATGCCATAAATAAATCAGAACACTAAAGAAATTTGTCGGACAAGTAGGTTCACACCTCTTACAACCAACACAGTCTTCTGTTCTTGGGGCAGTAGTAATTTGCTTAGCTCAAATCTAGCTCCTGACATATGTTGAATTTGCACGGGTATCTATTCCCCATATTCATTTTTCATTTTATATGGAGAATAAATATGTATTTATTGTTTTTTGGTCTAGATCTTTGTACATATCTAAGTACCTGGGTTTATACTTTTTCTAAATGAGTAGAGTAAAAAATAGACGTATGTTCTAGGTATATTTCTATGTATATACCTTCTGTAAAAAATAATTTTTCTATTTTTTCCCCTCCTTTTATATGTGCTCCCAAAAGAATCTTAACTTAATATTTTAGTAATATTCGAATCGTTCAATTATTAATTCATTAGTTGAAAGACTTAAAATGGTGGGAGAGAAAAAAGAAATCTCAGTTCTTTTTTTTTGTCCCAGTGTGAAAAGGATGGGGTTTTTCTCGTTTTTGGCATAGCGGGCCCAGCGGGAGGCCTGCACGACGGGCTATTAGCTCAGTGGTAAAATGCGCCCCTGATATTTGCGCCGTTGTGCCTAGCCTTTTGAAAATCACTATAGCAACATCCTTATAGATTATAGATCCATTTGAATTGATTTTTAAAAGACATTTAAAAAAAAGTTCAAATATAGTTTTAAAAAAGTACTTTTTTTTAAAATTATGTAAAATGTCATTTTTTTTAAAGTTTAAAAGGTTCAACTTTTAAAGAAAAAGTGAAAAAAAGATGTTTTTAGCAAAATCACATTGTATTTGTAAACTATTTTCTCAATTTTGAGTGAAAAGTTTTAAGGTGGGTCCCACAACAATTTTTTCTCGTCTCTCCATTTTTTTTCCTCATACAAACAATGCAAAAGTACAATTTCTCTCCATTTTCTCTTCCATCATTTTCTTTCCTCCCAAATTCTCTCAAACCAAACAAGGGGTAAATCTTGCTGGAGCAATCACGTAAACTGATGGCAAAAGAACAGTAAGTCAGCCAATCAAATACATATCACTAATAATTTATTTCTAATAATCCACTTTAAATTTTGCTTTAGAGTAATTTTTTGTCCATTTTAATTTGAATGCATGTTATTAAAAATTTTTTATACTAAAAATCTCATTATTACATGACCAATAGATGGATAGGAAAGTGTACCTATTTTCTTCCTCTTATCTACCTTGTGCTCTTAACTCCCTAACATTTTAAATTGTGCAATACGATCCCCCAAAGTTTTCAATATGTTCAAACAAGACCTTCAGCAGTTAATTTTAACATCCAAATGATCCATTAATTTACATGTGCATGTCACATGATGCATTATATAGACAAAATAACTACTTTAAAATATTTACTCTATAACTACTTAAAAATATTTACTCTATTGTGAATGTCAGCAACATGAGTAAAATAATACTTTTCTCATACAACAATAATAATATTTATGTTACGTGTTGATTTAACTAAAATATGCAATACAACGTTACCATGCATGTATTTCTTTTTCTAAAAACTGTCAGCTGCTATAATGGACAGCATAAACTTTCTATGAAAAAATATATAAAAATTTGGGTTAAATATATTTTTAGTCCCTGTAAAATTAAAAATTGTGTTTGGTCTCTGAAAATTTATTTTGTTAGGAACCAAACACAATTTTTAATTTTATAAGGGCTAAAAAAAATATTTAACCCTAAAATTTTTAACAAGTTCTTCGTAACTACGTTTGTGATGTCGTGCTTGGCTGTTTGGCCTTTTCAGCCTCAAGCTTTCGCAACATTGATGAACTCAACTTAATTTCACCTGATTCTCCAGAGACCAAATCTACAACTTCAATCTGCATAAGATCCACAAAAACAATTTCTAATATGTGATAAAACTATTTTGATAAAGTAGAAAGTTTGTTCTTAGTTCTATATATATAAAAGCGCGCGGGGAAAGTATAACAAATCATAAGAATTAAAGTTAGACCTTCAACTGTGAAAGGCCTCTTTCTGCTCTTTTTCTGTTTACTGCCAATCCACCCGGCAATGTCTCTTTGCTGTAACAGAGCCAACTAGAGTCAGTAATCAAATAAATCAGTTCAGTAATCAAATAAATCAGTTGATAACATCTTAAAAGTCAACACAAAGTTATCTGTCATTTGTGTACATTTTGCAATCAAAATTGAAAAGAAATCACAAAATCATGATAACTAACAGACTTATCACAACCGTTGCAGGCAGCTGAGAGAGGAAGCTGACTTGGCAGGACGGTTAGAGTGAGATAGTCAGTTAGGTGGTGGTTAGCTGTGTTTGAGGAATGATCTAGTGGAACGCACAGCATAGTTACATTTCTAGACTCGGTTCCTCTAGCATATAAACTAATCCCCTCACCAATTGTAAGCACAATTTCATTCATATCAATAAAACCTGAAGAGCAAAGCTCCTTTTCTCCCTTCTGTTCATCTTGTGATGGTATTAGAGCTCTGATCCTCAAAGTTATGCTGCGCATACCTGATCCATGGCCACAAGCAATCGTTTTGCTGCTGTTGCGAACTCAGATTCCAAGTATTCAAGCTTCAACAATGGCGATCCGGGCATAAATCCAGCAAGTCTGTATTACATTCACACAAACAAGAATCCAGCTCTTTTGATGGTTTCTTCGGTTCTTACTGGATTGATTTACCATGTATGGGCGAGATCAATGAAGAGATCCTTGATTTCAAACAACAAGTTCAAATTCATTCTTGGACGGATCCATCGTCAACCCAGAAGAATTTCATCCGCTCTTTGGTGCTTGTGAGCGTGGCAACAACTTGATTCACCAATGGATTGTGCACACGGTTTTGCCAGCAATAGTTAACAGCATCGAATCGACTGATGATAATGCTGAAGTATGGAGATATCTTCGTGACAGATTTGCTCAAGCTGACTTCATGAGAATTGCAAAAATTCAACAAGATCTATAAAGCTTCAACCAAGGTACTCTAACTACAACAACAACCGAGTCTTATCCCACTATGTGGGGTCGGCTACATGGACCAAGCGACGCCATAGTGCCCTATCAAGGGTCATGTTTTGATGTGGATCATTAACTTCTAAATCTCTTTTAATAGTTTCCTTTATAGTTTTTCTAGGTCTCCCCCTACCTCTAGCTAATGTTACCCACCGCTTGATCTACTCTCCTTACTAGAGTTTCTACTTATCTTCTCCTCACATGTCCAAACCACCTAACTATCACCAAATATTTTACAAAACTCAAGATGCTGTGGGAAGAATTAGAGAATCATAGGACGATATCCGATTGTATATGCCCACAATTCAGTGTAGTTCCATAGCAACGAGTAAACAAAACTGTTTTGAGATCAAGATTATGCCTTAAGGTTCCTTTGCAATTTGGATGATCGCTATTCATCTTCTACAACTCAGATCCTGCTTAAGAGTTTGCAACCTCTGAATCGAATTTTCACTATGATTCTTCAACAAGAATCTGAAGGAATTGCAGATCTGCAACAACAAGACACACTGATCAATGCTGTCCTCTGGTGGTGGTGGAAGAGGAAAAGCAACACAAGTAGGAGGCACCTTCCGCAAAGGAACGGGCCATACAGTTGAGAAATGATATTAACCATGGATTTCCACCTAATTGGAAGTTCAAAGCCCAACAAAAACAACTAACAACGCAACTTCAGAAAATGCAGTGGTGAATGCTGAAACTGCATCAGCTCCTCAAGCAGATGCAGGTCAAGATCCAAATCTATTGTTCACTCGATCAGTACAAAGGCATAATGAAACTTATTTTGCAGAAAAATCCCGGGTAATATGGTTCATACCTCTCAAGTGAGCATTATGCCACTTGAGAGTCCTTCACATGATACCACATCAGGTAATCATGTTGCTTTATCCTGTTCCAACTCAATTCCCCATGGTTGCTGGATCTTCGATTCAGGAGCTACTGACCATATTTGCATTTCTTTGTCATGGTTTAAGTCTCATTCCCGAATTAGTCCAATCCAAGTTAGGATACCTAATGGTAGTAGTGTCTTTGTGCATTATTCTTGTACAGTCTCTCTTTCACCTACTTTACAACTTAGAGATGTCCTATTTGTTCCTGATTTTCGAACCTTGTTTCCATATCTAAACTTTCTCTGGTGATGGCTGTCTGTACCATTCAAGATGTGAACTCGAGGATGATTGGTTCTGGTAGGGAGCTCCATGGACTGTACTATCTGCACACTAATAATACTTCAAGGAAAGCAAAACAGCCTTCACAAACAGCAAACATATACCAAATCAATACCACAACGGAAGCATGCATTTGGCATTTTAGATTGGGGCATTCCTCCCCTCATAGGCTAGAACTACCCAGTGGGCAATTCTGTTACATTTCATCTCATTCATTAAGCCCCTGTGATGTATGCCAATATGCTAAGCAAAAACACTTGCCATTTCAATGGAGTACAAGTTGTGCATCTGCTAAATTTGAATGTTAGATCAGGACATTTGGGGGGCCTTATGCTCTTGCTAGCATACATGGACACAAATATTTCCTTACCGTAGTGGATTACTTTTGCAAGTTAACATGGATTATTTGAATTGAAAAATAAATCTGAAGTAAAACGAAGAGTGCAGGATTTTATCCTTTATGCTGATAACCAATTCAATTCCAAGGTCAAAATTATTAGGATTTAGGAGTGATAATGAGCTTGGTTTTACCCAATCTTCCCTCACTGATTTCTATTCCCATAGCATTGTTCAACAACTAAGCTGTAGGGAAACACCTCAACAAAATGGTAGGGGCAAACACCAGTACATCCGCAATGTAGATAGAAGTTTGTTTTTCCAAGCCAAATTTTCTAAAAAATCTCTGGAATTATGCAGTGCTCCATGCTGTCTACCTCAAAAACAGAATACCAACCCCACTCTTGCACAATAAATCACCTTATGAGTTACATCATGGCACACAACCAGATTTGTCCAACCTCAAGGGCTTTTGAGGAATGTGCTTTACATCCACCATCTCAGCCAACAGAGGCAAGCTTGACCCCAGGGCTGAGAAATGTGCATTTCTTGGCTTCAAACCTGGGATCAAAGGCTATCTCACTCTCAACCTCCACACTAAACAAATAAGTGTCTCTCTACATGTTCTTTTCTTGGACCACATTTTTCCTTGCACTGATGTTCCTCCCATTTCCCCTCATGCATCATCCACTGCATCTCTTGAGCCTTAGCTCTTTCTCATTCCTGCATCTCATTCATTCCACCAAAATACATCTTAAGAGCCTTCCACCACTCATTCATTCATTATCCATCACCTACATATCCTGATACACCACTTCCTTCCTCCTCTCCATTACACACTGACACCACAACCTCTTGTGAATGACAATAGACCAAGGAATGAAGCAAGATACCCTGCTCAGTTTTATCAGAGCAAGACTCTAATTATCATGATCATCAAGAACAGAGAACAGTCAATAACATGTATAAATACTTGGTTATAGACTATATTTTATAAGTTGTCAAATAGAAATATAATGGAATGCATATTTCATGTCCATACCACATATTAAGATGACATAACATAAGCCAGCTAATTACACAAACCTTACGACCACAGCCTCCAAATTTTCATCGACAATGGAAGGGCCATAAGGATCTGTGATTGGTACAGCTTGCACTTCCAGCTCTGGCTTGATGGACTGCATGCTTGTTCAAGCAAATATCAATCAAAATTCAAATAAGATTTTTTTTAAAAATAAATAAATAAATCCTGACAGAAGAAACACCATGTATGAAGATGCAAATTAGGATTTAGCACATCATTCATCTTCTTGCCCATCTACCCACATAGAAATTAACAATACAATACTGTGTGACCACTCCTATGCACACTACGCTGCTTAAATAGAAGTGCCTCTGTCAAAAGAATAAAATAAAATGTGTTTACAACTCTATTTCTCATATTCTACATTAGCATGAAAAATGAAAAGGTTAATGTTTTAAGAAAACATGCAGAAGTACAGAACACCAGATTATTTTCATGAATTGTATCATCAGAGTAGACGGACAACTGTCACTGCCTGGACTTGGTACCTTTATGAAAGTTTCTACATTATGTATCCTTTCCTCAATGGGCTGTATCAGTTCAGCCAACTGCAAAAGTGGAACAAGGATCAAATGAAAAAATTTCAAATATGAACACAAGGAAAATATGAGGGTCGGAGGGGGACTCCTTTAGGAGTAAAAATCCACAAACCACAAAATATGTCATCTGATAATGAGGTGATCTTTCAGCATGTAACTAAAATTGCCAATTAGCAGGATCAAATATCTCAATGCGTTAAATTTAGTGAGCTCATATACAATTTTACTGGAGATGTTTCCAATAAAAATGAAAATCCGATCCTCAATTTCAGCACAGAGCTAAAGCTTCAAGCACTGAATCTGTAGCATTCCACAGCTTTGTCAATATTGTCACCAGATTCAATTTCATGGTCTAAGACTATGCAACTGACTACTGAAAATATTCTCACTAAAAGTTTATTCTTAATTTTGACCTTTAAAATACTCTTTTAATTAATTTCATCTCCTTTACCTATTTCATCTACAAACAATCCAAAATCAATTCAACTTACTCACCAATAGAATGAGGTAAGAAAAAGAGTTCAGCAAGAGAAGATGACACTTGAAGGAAAAAAAAAAAACCAAAGCTCAGACTCTAATTATTCAACTGTTGTTTTAACTTTCAATTAATCAATGATCACGTCCTACAGTAGCAAATCCTTCAGTCATTAAAATTCTTAGATATACCACACGAAGGTCACAAAAGAAGGATAGGGACTGCAGTGCCAGCACTGGTGTGCCCAAGAAATTAGGAGTTAGCTAGGGTGAAGTGTATCTTTTAGCCTTTAGGAGCAGATCTTTCAGATTTGAATAACAAATTTAGGAAATAGTTTCTGTGCATCCCTCAGCAGTGGTACTCCTCCCTTTTGCAGTATAAATACTGATGTACACATTTGTGAAAAGCAAAGTGAAAAATCCTTTTCATCTCCATTGTTTTCTACTCTAATAACAACTCAATCACAAAAACTTACCAGATCAAATCGGACACAAAAGTTGATATTTTCAATAGAACTAAGCAGTTGGTTGCATATATTGGTTCCCTCTCCAAGGGGGGAAAAAAATGTTTCAACAACTCAGCCAGTTCACAAAAGCAAAATCTTACTATAAAATCCAAATCAAGAGTTGGAGTTGGTTGAACTATATAATACTAACAAATCAAAAAACCAAATCCCCAACATCATGAAGCTTATAATCTGAGCAGCTAGAGAGAAAGATAAAATTGTTGCTGCAATACATATAAATCCAAATTTGAAAACAAAGTAAGCAGATTAAGGAAAAAGAGTAACTTATGTATAGGTTCTCTTCTCAGCACAATTTCAGCTAAATCATTAGCAAATACACCAAAGCAACTATTCAGTTTTAATCAAGAAAGAAATAATATAGAGGAATCATTACCAGCTTCTTTGACAGCATAGGTCCGTCGCAAACTCCAATCACAATTCGGCTCCTTGCCAGCTGAGCTGAAGCCTGCAAGCAATTTCCAACATCTCGCATTATATAAATTAATTTTAAAAGAAAAAATGGAAATTTTGAATGGAATAATGTGAGAGAGAGAGAGAGAGAGAGACAGTGAGGAAGAGGCGGTGGCCGTCGTGTAATCGGTCAAAGGTGCCGCCATTGACGACTGATTGGTAGGTGTTGGGAAGAGAGAGGTTGGGAACCACCATGGGATCATTGTGAACCGCAGCCATTGGAAACAAACTGCTTCAATTGAAAGCAGAAGGAGCGGTGGGTTAGTTGTGATGTGCTATCTAACTGTTGGCACGTTTTTGTTAATATACTCAAGGAGCAGCATACGTTTGCACTTTTGCACTAATAAATACATACTTCTCTAAGTAAATTGCAGAAATGGTCAAATGCACATTGGAATCAACTACAATCTCCGTTTTATATTAATTGTCTACTTTTTTATTTTTGGTATTTCTTAAAATACAATATTTAAATAACATTAATTTATTTTCTTTATATAATTCTATTAAATAAATTTTCTTTATATAATTTGGTACATTGTCTCCAAGATGACTAGGTAATCTAGATTATCTTTAAAAAAAAAATTATCACTTTTTAAATTGTTGGTAAGATTAGTATGCATAGGTAATGTAATTGGAAATTTATATTACCTTGTTTGACATATAAAAAACATTACAAGGTAATATACATTACTTCTTATTATTATTCATCATTATTGTTATTATTATTTTTATTATTATTACTTATTATGATTTATTATTATTATTATTATTATTATTATTATTATTATTATTATTTATTAACTCATGAACTCACGAATCGAGCTATTAACGAATCGAGCTATAAATAACTCACAAACTGGCCTGACTCACTTATTTTAGCCCTACCGTCATATATTATTTTTGTAATCTGAAATTGTTTAGCTATTTCAATCTTCAACTTTCTTTACCTATCATTTATTTGTGTATTATGATTCTTGTCATACACTTGTAAAAAAATTACAAAGTAATATACATTACTTATTATTATTATTTATCATTATTGTTATTATTATTTTTATTATTATTACTTGTTATGATTTATTATTATTATATTATTTATTAACTCATGAACTCATGAATCGAGCTATAAATAACTCACAAACTGGCCTGACTCACTTCTTTCAGCCCTACCATCATATATTATTTTTGTAATCCGAAATTGTTTGGCTATTTCAATCTTCAACTTTCTTTACCTTTCATTTATTTGTGTATTATGATTCTTGTCATACACTTGTAAAAAGAAAATGATTCATGTCATACATGTGCATTTTAAATTTACCGTGTTTTAATGTTCTCTTTTTTACTCATTTGCTGGGTCTCCCATGTTCAACTCATTCATGTGTGTAATCTCTATAAGAAAACTATTTCCGTCACATGAAAAAGAAAAATCATATAACTTATTGACTGTCGATGCAACTGTTAGTTGAATAAGAATATTTAGAAGTGTGCTGTTTGGTCAATTCCGAATAGAAACTTTCACGTCTCTTCATATAATTTAGATATGATGAGTAGCGATANAAGAGATAACAACCTAGTCGGCAGGTTTGCGACTTAAGTGTGGACTAGCTAGCTAGGGTGTTACATTTATTGGTCTGGACTTAAGGACTAAGGTCCCATACTTAGGATAGGATTCCCAGGTAACAGATTTGCTTCAGTACGGACATCTTAAGTACCAAGTCTTGCTTTAGCCAGAACCTGCCCCTTGTCAGGGTCCATGCCTTAACCGAAGTCTTTATTTAAATCTTATGTATAAACCTGACTAAAAATCTCTAAGGGTATCATGCCTAAGGTTTTAGGTCTCTGTCCTAACATAGCATGGGATAGCATATATAACATAGCATAAGTATAAACACATGACATATATAGCATATCACATAAGCATGACATTTATTGAACATGTACATGAATAACTAATTAACTATTGTCCATCGACGCACCAGGATTGTCACTCACTTGGAATGTCGCAGAACAGAGGAACGGTGGTACTGGGGGGCTCTAAGCGGCGTGGCGTTGGCACCTGGAAAGCCAACCAAACCTCCATCAGAAACCCATAAAACAAATCTTTAAATTAGTAGGCCCCGCAGTAGCGATTCTAGCATCATTATGGCGTTCCGGCATTGCCACGGCGTCCTGATGACCACGACGTCCTGAGGATTACCGTAGGCCACCACCAACACGGCGGCAGCGCCGGAGCCTACTACTCTAGGCCATCCTAAAAGAAGGAATGGCTACCCACCTAAGAGGGAGAGAAGAATTAAGCAGAACTCGTTCTAATAGGGAAGAAGAGTTTGAACTCTGAGCGAGTTGGAATGGGGGGAGGAGGGCTCTATATATAGGGCCAAAGGAGCGTGCCGGGCCACCAAAAACGCAGAATTAACGTAAAAATGTGAAGTTGAGTCGGTATGTGTCTCACGCGAGTTATATATACGTCTCGCGCGAGATACCACCCCAAGCATCTCGCGTGAGTTACTAGCTTCTTGTGCGAGATGCCTCCTGATCCTGCAAAGGGGTGCTACACCCCAGTTCTAGTGTTCCTCAGTTCCGCAATGTTCCAGGTGGGTGGCGGTCTCGGCACTTCGATGGTTCCACCTCGGTGGTCCGTCAATAGAGTCAGTTGTGCATTATAACATGTTATTAGATATTTATATGTATGTTATGTAGTTGACAGATGCCATGCTTATACGATATGCTTACATGATATGTTATTTATGATGTGCTAGTTATGATATGCTTATGTTATGATAGGACATAGACTTAGGACTATAGGCATGATATCCCTTAGAATTGTTTGGTTAGGATTATACAACAAACTTTAAGAAAGACTCCGGTTAAGGCATGAACCTTAACGAAGGGCAGGTTCTGACAAGGCAAGACTTGGTATTTAAGATGTCAATTGTGACGCACCTCTCTTACCTGAGAATCGTCTTCTAAGTATTGGGACCTCAGTCCTTGAGCTCGGATTAATAAATAAGATTAAGGTCCTAAACAACTTGGGTAATCAAGCTAATTTACCTAAAAGACTTTACGAGCAGTAGACCATAGGATCTTGATCTAGAATAGTATGGGGTTAATGACCTCGTAACCAAGATTCAGTAATAGGTGACAATTAATAAAATTTAGATCATAGAAGTGATGAAAATTTGAGATGAATTGCAAGGGAAAGGGAAATAATAATATATATATTAAAAACCATGTTTTTGTTAAATTTCTCAATTTAAAATTAAGGGATTGACTGATTTTTCTGGTTTTAGAATAGGTTGAGAGGAATGATGATTGAGCTTTGCTCAAAAAATTTTGAGGTTCCCATGAGTTTAAAGGAATTTAGTATCACCAACTTTTTTAAGATGTCATCTAGGTGGAAAGACATCACCCATTGATGCTCATATGACTTCAATTCAAGCATTGATTTTGCTTGAGACTGAAACATATGTGCTACGCCTACTGTGATTCTTCTTCGTTTTTTTAAACAAAGAAAAAATATTATAAAATTTTAAACAAATTTCTATTTTAGCATGTTTAGAATGATACAAACGGTGATAAGTTCATAAATTAAACTATAGATTGCTTTACCTTACAACTGGATGGCTTAGAGTATGTTTATCCACAGTACTCTAATTTTTTCTTTTTCAAAGTGCATGAAGCACCTTAATTTTTAAGGCGCATTTAAACCTTCGCCCTCAATATAATGTAGACATTAAGATTTGAGAACTTAAAGAAATATTTATAAACTAAAATAAAATATACAAAATCACATTAAATCATATAACTCATTTGGATTAATCATGGACATTTATTTAATAATAATTTCATAACAAATTAAAAATATCCCCCCCTCTCCTTTTTCAAAATCAATAAATGATTCGTTTTACATCAAAAACATAGGCAAACAATTTTCCACCCAAATTTTTCTCCCACGCTACGGACGAAAATATTCCCTCCAAAAAATTTGGACCCAACGTAAGACCTCAGCCCTAGGCAGTAGCGAAATAGAATATAGAGAGAAGAATATAATATTGTTACGGACTATGGTTAAATGTTTAATTTTGTGTTGTCCATCATGTTTGGTTCCGTGAATGTCCAATGCGGCCTTATAATTATTAATCCATTCATTGGTTCATAGATATCTCTAAGGATATCACAATTAGTTTGGGAATCATTGTTGCCCTTTTTATTATTATAGTTATTATATTTATTATATTATAGTAATAAAGAAAAACAGAAATTAAATAATTTTTTTTATAAAAATAAAACAAATACTCATTTATTTTGGAGTTAATTAAGTTTTTAGTCACGAAAAAGTTTGGTTTTAGTCCCTCATGATAAGTTTTAGTCCATGTAAAATGTGAAAATTTGATATTTGATTTTGGTCTCGTGGACAGTTGGTGATGGACAGTGATGTAGAAATGGTCCCTGATGACTGGTTAACTGACACGTCATCACTGTCTATCACCAACCGTCCATCACTAACCGTTCACGGAGGCCAAAATCAAATTTTTACATTTTACAAGGACTAAAACTTATCATGAGAAACTAAAATCAAACTTTTTCATATTACAAGAACTAAAAACTTAATTAACCCTTTATTTTGCGAGCAACTTTGTGGCTTTTCACAATTGCAGCCTCGTCTTGCCTGCAAAACTGGAAGAAAAAATAAAATGAAAAAGGGAAAAGAAATGAAAAATAAAATTTACTACCCGTTCAAGCCTTTAGAGTATGTTGGGAAACCACGCCAGAACTTCAAATTTGAAACCCTCTGTTCTGTAGATAGATTCTGTCATTGCATCTCGCAGTGACAGGAGCATTCTCTGTCCGGAAACCCAATGTCCCCATTCTAAAACCCTCAAACATTCCACCAACCACCGTCTTCAGTTTCCCTTTATACACCAAACTAATAACTAACCACCATGGAATCTCTCCTTCCATCTCAAAACCCCAATCATCCAACGCCCACCCCCAATCCAACAACGCCCACTCCGTTCCCTCTCTTTCCCCCCGGAATCCCCCTCCCCGCCGCCACTGCCACCGCTGCTGCCACCAAAGATGCTATTGCCGCCACCCCCAAAATTCCAACCCCGTTTCTCATAATACCCAAACCCGAACCCGTAGACGAATGCCTCAACAACAACAACAACAACAACAACCACCCTCACCAAAACCAACCCATATTCCCAAGTAGGCCCCACGAACTTACCCTCTTCTGCGAGGAAACCCTACATGCCGCTCCTTCGTCCTCCTCCTCCGACCAAAACGACGACAGCAGCATATACAACGAGTTCAACCGTGTCTCCGAGCTCTTCCGTACCGCGTTCACCCAGAGCTTGCAGCAGCGCGGAGCCCAAAGCGACTCAAACGACGCCGTTTTGGACCCGAATTCGGGGGCAATCGTCCCCGTGCCTCATCCCGATGTTAACAACAGCTACTACAGCAAAAACAACGACAACAACGACAACGAGGCCGCCGGCTGCGAGGGATCTTCCTCCGCGGTGGCGGCGCGGCGGAGCCGGTGGAAGGAGCTGGTCAGAGTGCAGGATCTGGGGGTCAAGGACCAGCGGCATTTCAGGGATGTGGTGAGGCGGACGAGGATGATCTACGACTCGCTCCGGGTGCTGGTGACGGGGGAGGAGGAGAGGAGGACGCAGCTGATGGATTGGAGGAGGGCCAGAGGGGACCTGAGGGCCTCCAATTTGATGAAGAGTTGCGGGTTGTGGCTCAACCGCGACAAGAGGATCGTGGGCGCGATCCCCGGGGTCTGCGTTGGCGATGTGTTCCTCTACAGGATGGAATTGTGCGTGGTTGGGTTGCATGGGCAGCCGCAGGCCGGGATTGATTACCTCCCGGCCAGCATGAGCTCCAACGGTGAGTCGATTGCCACCAGTGTCATTGTTTCCGGTGGCTATGAGGATGATTTGGATGAGGGTGATGTCATTATTTACTCGGGCCACGGCGGCCAGGACAAGCACAATAGGCAGGTTTTCCATCAGAAGTTGGAAGGAGGGAACCTGGCTATGGAGAGGAGTATGCATTATGGGATTGAGGTGAGGGTTATCCGGGGGGTTCGGTATGAGGGAACTGCCACGGCTGCCGGTAAGGTTTATGTTTACGACGGCTTGTATAAGATTGTTGAGTGCTGGTTTGATGTTGGGAAGTCGGGTTTCGGTGTTTATAAGTACAAGCTCTGGAGGATTGATGGGCAGCCTAAGATGGGCAGCGCTGTTCTTAAGGAGGCGAATATGCTTAGGAAGGATCCGCTGAGTTTGAAGCCCATGTGTTGCTTGTCGCTTGATATTTCAAACAAGAAGGAGAATGTTGCTGTTCGGCTTTTTAATGACATTGATAGGAGTCATGACCCGATGTGTTATGAGTATCTTGCGAGGACTAATTTCCCGCCGTTCGTGTTTCATCAGACTGGGAGTTCTACGGGATGTGAGTGTGTGGACGGCTGTGTTGAAGGGTGCTTTTGTGCTATGAAAAATGGAGGTGACTTACCTTATAATCAGAATGGGATTCTCTTGAGAGGGAAGGCTATAGTTTTTGAATGTGGCCCTTTTTGCAGTTGTCCTCCGCATTGTCGGAATCGTGTAACGCAGAAGGGGCTGAAGAATAGGTTGGAAGTGTTTCGGTCTAGGGAAACTGGTTGGGGAGTTAGATCCTTGGACCTTATTCAAGCTGGTGCTTTTATCTGTGAGTATACGGGTGTTGTTCTTACCATGGATCAAGCACAAATTTTGACAATGAATGGTGATCCACTGGTATATCCTAATCGGTTTACTGATAGGTGGGCAGAATGGGGGGATTTATCTTTGATAGATGCCAATTATGTTCGCCCATCATATCCATCAATTCCTCCTTTAGATTTTGCTATGGATGTGTCAAGAATGAGGAACGTGGCCTGCTACATAAGTCATAGTTCATCTCCGAATGTGTTGGTTCAGTTTGTTCTGTATGATCACAACAATTTAATGTTCCCTCACCTTATGCTATTTGCATTGGAGAGCATCCCGCCAATGAGAGAGCTCAGCCTTGATTATGGGGTGGCTGATGAGTCGTCAGGCAAGCCCAAGCTCTCTATATGTAACTGAATCGCTTTGAAAGTTTCATGCACCTTATAATATGCTGAAGCTGAGTTTTGGGCAATGTTCAGTGAGGTATAGCCAATTTCTTTCATTTATTTGATTTCATCTTTGTCTTTTACTGAATTGCATATTGCTTTTCTTTGATTTGTCCAATATCCAGTGTTAACAATGAGTTACTATTCATAGTAAACTACTATATTATGGTGTTTTGAACATTCAGATGTACTTGTGATGATGGGAAGTTTAATATTTTATAGTGAGGTTGATGGTTGGCGTAATGTGTTTTAATATCTAACATAGTGCCTGCTTGTTGTTGTGTGTGTGTATATTTTTATTTTTTAAAGAAAAAACTTTCTTAAAGGAAATACATATAAAATTTTAAGACAGTTGGATCAGAGTAATAGCGCGCTATAGCACCATGTATCCATCAATTTCTGCTATAGTGTTTTTGGGGCCGGATGCTCCACTATTATTCGGGTATGAGTTGAATAAGCTTTTGTTGAAAGTAATAGGCAGCAAAAAAAAAAATGCAGATTTGGTACTTCTCTTCAAAGCCTGATGAGTTCCCCTTGAGAAAATGTTATATGATAAAAGCACTTCATTTCAAAGTTTATCTAACTGCTTGCATAGTCTGCTTTGCAAACTGGTCATCAGTAACATGGTTTATGAACCTCTTATGTGATGACCAGTTACTTATGGAGCTCCAGTTGACCATAAATTAGCTCCATAAATTAACTCCGTCAGTAACAAGCAATTTATGAAACTTATGGAGCTAATTTAGCAATCATTCTGGGGTATCACACTTACCCAATATATAACATATATAAAGAACAGCAACAACAAACAAGCCACCTTATCCCACTAGGTAGATCAAAGGAAAATAGTAATTTCAATTAATGGTTTTGCCTATAGCTTTTCTTGTAATGGATATAGCCATTGGGCTATATCCACTTTTTAGTCTATTCTCCTTATTTGGGCTTATACAGGTTTTTTCTACAAATTTCCAAATCACTAAGGCAAAATTCTATCATCTTTTCCACAATTGGTGCTACACCAACTTTATCTTTATGTGTTTATTCCTAATCCTATATTGTCTAGTTTGTCCATTCGTTCAATGCAATATTCTTATATCTGCAACTTTTAACATGCAACAATTTTTAAGTTTGCAATGAGAGAAAAGGTGCATTGAGACATTGGTGCTTGGATGTGCTTAGCAAGCATGTCCATGGTTGTTAAACTAACTCGCTTAAAAGCTTGAACCCGAGTAAACTAGGGATAAACTCACAAGTTCACTATATTAGTCAAAATTTAGTTTCTCAAGTCCCAAAACACAATATTTCACAAAGAGCACTTTAAATTAGGACTTCCAAATGGAAGATCTTGACTTATTTTATTTATATGTATACCATCATGAAGTTTTGATATGCTACTTTTTATGTGAATTTAATTTATTTTACATATTTATGAATTGTGTTTTCTTTATGATGTTGAAAAGGATATTTTGACCTATATTAGTTTTACCATAAAATTATATTATATTATTTTATTATAATTATTATTTTTTAATATTTTTAAAATAAGTAAACTTAAGTTTACGATTTAAGTTTACCTATGCCCCACGAGTTTAGGTGAACTTGCGAGTTTGACAAACTTGAGTATGTCCAATACCAAGGTTGAAAGGCTCACAAAGTCTATCTTTGGTGCATTCCTCCTGTTGTCGGAGAATTTTTTGCTAAATCTCCTTATGTTTGCAAACTTCTTGTTGTCCTATCTTATATAGCCTTTTTGTGTGGCACCTTATCATAGGCCTCTATGTCAACGTGCCATGTGAAGTCTTTTTTGTTTCCTTCTGTAAATTTTATAGGTGAAGACTGATACTTAGGCCATGTTTGCAAAAAAATCTTCACACCTTCATGGCTTCTCTTTATTGCGGTGCATACATTTTGGTTGTCTTTAAGTTTAGTCATTGTGCTTTACCTTGTTAATCATGGTCTTGCATAGTTGCATGGCAATTTGGAATATAGTCCATCTAGATGAACAATTGAACCTATGCATAAAAGCTACATAGATAATTTGGTAGAATGTGCTAATTGTCAGGCTTAAATAGAATTTAATAGAGTTCAATTTTACACACAAAAAACAAGAGTTCAATTTTTATTGTTCATGTATTAATGAATTCTATATTTATTAATAATAGAGCGAGACCAGAAATGCAAATGGAATGGAGAGGGCGGGGCAACATAAAGATACTTAAATGTAAATAGATAGGAGCTTCATGGGTTGTGGTAAAGATACCTGAGTAACGGTTATCTTGGTATGTACTGGTTGTGCTCAATAATAGTCTGTCTCTTGTAGTCACTAACTTCATCACACAAGCATGCTGGAAACCACTACTAGGAATGATGATGTGTTTGTTTGGTAGCAGTAGCCCACTATTAGGTTTTGACATAATTTTATCATTTACTCCCTCCTTCCTTCATTTCATGACTTTACGTTTTCAAAAGTGCTTAGCAGGGATGCTCAAGCAGATGCTTTTCACATTTTACTAGTCAATTTGATTGTATAAAGAATTTATTTTATTAGTGTGTATATTTGCCAATTGGATAATAAATTTAAATATATAAATATAAAGCTTGTGATAGGTGCATTAGTGCGTCAGTAGGCCAGTGGTGGTTAACATAATTGTCTCTGTTTGCATTGTTGTTTGTGTCATCAAAGAAAGGTATGATCAACATTATAATTAAATAATTTTGAAATGCTTTTTGCTAATTACTTGATCAAGTTGTTCTACTATCAGCAGCAGCTTCAAACTTGAGACTAACAAAAACATCACCAGCCTTTGAGATATCACAATGTTTCCGTTATATCTTAGAATATCATATAATGTCATATAATATCATATAATATCTCTCATTATTTTTTAGAATATTAAAGTCTCTTGGGTGATCTCTTAGTATTTCTTTTCATATTTAATTTTGTTTCATGATTTGTTTCCTCATTTAATTGGGATTTAGATTCTAGTATTGTTATCAATAGGTATTGGTGATTTGTATTCTGTTTCACAATACATCACATCATATCAATCTATTATCTCATTATTCTTGGTCTTCATTCTCTCTTTTCTTCATTTCCTATCTAAAACTCATAATCTAAACATTAGAAATAAGATATATTACCAAAATGCCTGTTGTATTTTTCACCCACAAAAATATAAACCTAACCTAGTAGTAATAGCCTCTAGGACTTTGTATTCTAAGTTCTTACCCTTAGGTCATGTTTGAATTAAAGTAAGGGAATGGAATATGGGAATGGGGAAAAGGTTTGCTCATTTCTATGTTTGGTTAGGTAATTGGAATTGGAATGAGCTTCCTATGGCAAGAAGCATTCCTGCATTTATGGGAGGCATTCCATCACAAAACTCATTTCACTAAAATAGAAGTATAAAAAATGGCCCTGCCCATCTGGCTGCCATGTTCAACCCCCAATCTTTTTGAGTCAAACTGTGTTGTATTAGGCCTAAAAAGGCGTGAATGTGGATGATATAACCCTATCTGACCTAAATGGTATGTGTTTTTGTATTTTTTTATTATATATATATATATATATATATATATTATTTTATCAATTATAGCATACCACAATTCCAAAACGTAAAAATAGAACACTTATCATTTCATTATTATGTATTAGATATGAAGCCATTCATGAGCTTAAATCTAAAAGGAGGAATGAGCTTAATTGAGGATCTACATCAGTAGATCCAACACCACATCTTGGCTCAAAGCCGTAAGACATCATATTTATTGGCCTTTGAATTTATATGGTCCTCACCTTGTCCCACTCCTGTCCAATGTGGTGCTTCTGGACTCATGCCACATTTCACTCACAATTCCCACATGCAAGTCACAACTACCATTCTAACTACTTGTTGGAGTCCAAAGGATGCCAAGATGCTAAGGATGTCTACACTCAATGCTTCTAAACGCAGAACCTTGAGTTGTTATTTGTTCAGTCTATGGATCTTTCCACTTGTGTCGTCCTCACTTATTCCATTCCGTGCCAATGTAAGACTTCATAGCACTTGAATTTTCGACATTCTTTCCCTCGAGTGATTCTCAATATTGGTATGCTCTCTTGCTTGGCCAATGTACCAAAACATGGACAAGGCATGAACTAAGGCACCACTTACCATCTCTATATACTTGACTTAGCTGAATCATTGGCGTTGATACTATATCAAAGGCCAACTCTCTTAGGTGAAGCTTATTAGTGATTTTATATTCATACCAAACAATACATTTGAATGAACATGCCATTCCATTTTCACTCCCATTCCAGCTCTCATTTCCATTGTTGGTACCTGAAATTCATTCCATCCAACCAAACATGACAGTAGCACACTAATTTTCTTGTTCCTACCTCAATATTCCTTACTCTTAACTTCACTTATTTGAAGTTGTTACTTATCCATCTTAATTTGGATGGAACAGGCTTTTATTATTAAAGAGGCTTGCATGAGTGCTCTAAGCCTTCTGCTGAAATAGGAGTTCTTTTGACATAAAATCATAATGTGAATATTGCTGGTTTTAGACACTGTGTCATAGAGTTAAGATAGGCCCTACAGTCTAAACATTAATTCATTTAGCTTTGAAATTTTTATATTTGTTTTTACCTTACCCTTTGGCCTCATCTGCATCTGGTTTTAGGTGCCAGCTATTAACAACTCTATTCTTATCCTTTCAAGACTTGCTTTGGAAATTAAGACTTGTATCATATTTGTCTTTCATTACCAATATCAGCATTACTATTGATTTTACAGTGTTTCTTGTCTTAATTATTGTTCTATATATCTTTCCACATAGTTCTGCCACTACAATTAATGTTTAGGCATGATGGTTTGTGTTGATTTTTGTTTGCAGAATATCAACTTGACACAGCTTTGATTTTCAGGTTTCAATCTCACCATTGTACGGCGGAGTGTAGAATTGCTTGGTTGTCAAATATGTCTACTTGATGTCTGTTATACTTTGTTTTGGTTTATCTAACAAATTGGCTAGTGCTTGGCACCCGTGTGGGGGGAGGAAGATCAGCAAATGGAATTCCCTGTATGCTTGAATGCGAACACTTCTGCTGTGATATTTTTCTCGTTTTCTCTTTTGTTCACTCCTCTTGGGCGAAGCATTTTCACATCTTATCACCATATTTTTTTTTGAGCAAGTAACATAGCTGTATTAACTCGACTTTTTGGGAACTTCACTTGTATATGATGTAAGCTCAAAGGCTTGTATATGGATGCTGTTATTGGTTGGCAATGATAGATGAGTGGCATGCAGCATTTCAAAGTGTTTAGATTCTTTAAAAAGATGATTAGTTAGGCATCTGTTTTGTCTAGGGTTAAAGGAGTGACCAATGCTGCATCTTACCTTGTATGATGAAATTTGTAGTCCATGCGTGTGATCAGGAAAATGACCATGATGAAAATGGACAAGTGCCTTGTTGTTGTAGATGGCTCTATAGTTGCAGAACACCACTATAGTAAGACACTGGTTTATATTTAATGCATGAAAAAGGATATCATTTATAGACAGCAGCTGTGGGACATGTTTTTGAGAATTAATGGCATCATTATTATACATGTAGTTGTCATGTTAGCATTTATATTCTATAAAATCTCAATTTGTTTACTTTTTCTCATCAATAGTTAGGTTGTGCTTTTATTTTTGAAGTGCATTTTTTTTCTTTTTTAATTTTAGATGAGTTAAATTTTTGTAACACAAGTGACAGCCTTAACTGGAATTCTTTTTCCTGTAAGTCCTTAACTGAAATTTTAAATGCCTCATTTGTAGTTTCGGTGGCCTGTTTCCTTTAGTTTCCTTCCTTCCTTTGTTCACTTTCATTTTAGATTTTCTCTTTTTTTTGTTCACTTCTCTTTTCAACCTTTTTTTTTTTCACTTCACTCTTTTTTTTTTACCCTTTTAAGCTTTAACTGGATTTTTTTTTCTTTTTTCTGTAAGTCTTCAACTGGAATTTTAAGTGCTCTAGAAAGTTGCTCAGTTTTCAGAGCCTTTGATTTCTTACGTGCACCTTCTGTGCCACCTTTTCCACTGATAAATGTGGAACTTTCTCAAGATAGCCATGGATGAAGCTTCAACTATGATGGAGGAAGCATTGCAGAAACAGAGTAGAGGAAAAAAGAATTGCCAGCTTTTCATTGAGTGCTTTATATATGGACTAAGTAATGCTAAGTACAGTAACAGAAAGTTAGCTAACTAAACCAAGGGGAAGGTTGTGTGTGAAGAAGAATGTTCACAGTGTGGTGTTGGGGTTAGGCAAATGAGTGTATTTATAGGTTGAGTGTGGAAGGATTAGCAGAAAATTTTAATTTTTGGCATTATTATACCTAAAATCGATACCATCAATACCAATTTCAGGTATTGTACACCATGCCCGAACCAAATTCAGACTTTTATTTTTTTTTTTAAAAAAAATTCCTGAAATTGGAGATTTAGGTTTTTGCAATTTTTTTTTTTAAAAAAAAACCTTAAAATTGATAGTGAGTAAAGCAACTCTAAAACACAAAACAAAACACAAAAAAAAAAAAACCCAGGGGCAGAGGGCAGAGTAAGAAAGGCAATAAAGATGAAAAGACGAAAAAGGAATATAGGAAGAAAAGGCCAAAGTCGGTCAAAGGCTTGTTGGCAAACTAGTTTTTTGAGTGTCTCTTCCTCCACATGAATAAACTCTTAGGGGCATGGTAGCCTTGACTATTTTTCTGCAATTTTGGGTTTGTGTTTTGGTTTTGATAGATCCTATAAACTTAGTTAATCTGTATAGAAATAAGCTCTAGTGAACCATTACCTAGGGAAGTGATCCGGGCATTGTTTAGAACCCCACGAAAGTAATCCTTTACAAGCCCACCTTTTATGAAATTCTCCCTAGTTACCCCTTTTGAGCCATGAAGGAGCCTTATTTTCTTTGTCAATAGTCTGTTAGCCTATGTTCCCTTCCTTGCTTAACAACTTTGATCCTTAGATACCCTGAAGCCTAAATTTTTATATTCATATCATAAGGTATACCCTAATAAAAAACAGAAGCATCTCATGCTTCAACCTCAAAATGATGGTAAAAACAATGTGGAAATGGTGGAAAAAGTGAAAAAAAAAGTGAAAAAAAAGAGAAAAGAAATAAAAAAATAGTGGTGAAGAAAAAAAGAAGAAGAAAGAAAACAAAATGAAATGAAAAAGGAAAAAGGGAGCAAAGGAAAGCGGGTTGTAGAACAACCAAAAAGGGGCATGAGGGTGCAACTAACTAAAGTTGGGGGTTCACCTATGAGTGGGTCTAGGAGAGGGGGTTCCTTAAGTTGAGGGTATAGATATGGAAGCCTAAATGACTATTCCATCATAACCCCACCCAAGCCTTATGTTACAAGTTTAGTAAAGTCCTATTGATCCCTAGTCTAGTGCTAGCTTGAGTGGAAAGAAAGAAGTAAAAATACTAAGCAATAGGAGCATGTCTTTGTCTGAGCACTTGTACAATCTTGATTTAATTTGGACTTGGCTTACCATAATGCGCGCACACACACACACACTAGGTTGTTTACCCGTACGTAGTAAACAAAGCTCACTAGGTTGTTGTCTACCTGGTCGGAATATCTTAGTCCGTAGTTATCTTTTGAAAATAGTCATTGTTCATAAAATACGGACCCGTTTTAAACTTTTGCTTGTATAACATTAATAATAAAATAGAGCCATGCGTTGGAAATGAACAAATATAATAACAAAGTGGATAACATTATGATAAGTAGAACAGGTAATATACATCCATTGGGTCCACCATACAAAGTCACATCACTGTATACATAATATGTACATAGATCAAAATGTCACGTACAGAATCCAAAATACACAGCATCAAAATACAAGGACTACTGGAATGCTATACAGTAAGCCCTTGGCAAAACATAACCATCTATCTATCTCCTAGCCGTTCACGGCTCATCGGGCGGCTCTTCTGCATCCTCAAAATATGATTCATCCTCTTCTATACCTGAAGTCATAAAACAGTGGGGAATGAGAACGGTAGGTTCTCAGTGGAAATAACCTTAGTTCCTGAGTCATACATCAGATTATGTCAGACTTCAGGCCGCTCAGAGATCTCTAAGTGAACATACATACTACTCAGCCTATCATTTATTATCTGGCCTATCTGAACGGCTTTATCAGCATTGTTATGTGACATGGGTACTACTCTTGCTTACTACGTTCTCTTGCTGATTAACATTTCGTATAAGCCGTCTCGAGCGTGCTCTTGACAGTATGGCATAACAGCAGATTATATATTCAAATCAGACTGAATAACAGCATAAAATCAGAGTACACTCAACATAACAGAATCACTCAAATATGCATCACAGAATCATCCAATACCAACATAACAGAGTTCAGCAGAAATACATGTAGCAGAATCATCAGCATAACATGTCTAACAGAATGTAGCAGAATAACAGAATAAAACAGCATGACAGAATATACAGCATAACAGCATATAACAGCGTAACAGAATGCAACAGCATAACAGAATAGGTGTTATTCCCACCATAGTAATGTCCTCTGTGACACTAGTATGACGGAATAACCTCACACCCTCAGTATAGGCCGACACTGTCCAAACCTTACTGCGGTGGGCTTCCACCTGCCGTGTGCCCCCTCAGGACCCCTCGACAGTGGGCGGATATTGTACCCCCACCTAAGCTTGCCCCCTTTCGACAATGCATAGGTGTGGTAACCGCACACCTCCAGGTATGCCATCTTGACACCACCTGTGGCGGGCTTCCACATTCAGGATGCCTAGACCTCCTGAAGTGGGATCATAGTGGCTCACGTGATCACGACCTTTCAGCATAGGCATATAGCCTTTTTCAGCATGTGGCATATAGCCATATTTCAGCAGCATTGGGCATTGGCCCTTATTCAGCAGCATTGGGCATTGGCCCTAGTTCAGCAGCATTAATGGTACCTGCAGCATGGCATACTGGTTTCCCTATGGTTCATTTCAGCATAATTACTTATCTC
>QANU01043803.1:909738-954587 GCA_003254905.1 Nissolia schottii
TATATATATATATATATATAATTTCATATAATAAAAAAACTATAAATAGCAAAAGAAAAAGAAAAGGCAAAAAAAAGAAGCAGAAAAAGCCATAGATTTACTTCAGAGGATAGAGGCGGCAAGACAACGCAGTGTTACTTGAGGCGGAAGGCTGAGGGAAGGGAGGCTGAACAAGAAGGCGGAAGGTTTAGGGAAGTGAGAGGAGAGTTTACGGGTTTGAACAAAACAGGTTAGAGTTTTTTAAAATTTATATTCAGTTTTTTAAAAAAAAAAAATCCTAAAAAGATGTAATTTTGGTAAATAGGTGTAGCCAACCGTATCTAATCGTACCCAAAATCGAACGGATTTTTAAAAGAAACATTTGGACATGTATTCAGCTATACTGGTGCGCATACCCATGGCATACCCGTATCCCGTAGATACATAGCGGTACCCCACAAAAAAAAAATTGGAGTAACCATGCAAGATAGACTCATTCTGATGAGTGCTCGGAAATATTAGAAAGCACTTTCAGGACTTGCATGTTTGTTTTGAACTAACATCATTAGTTTCTTTCTTCACAGAGACTCCCGAACAAATTCACCTCCAAATACGAAGAGGGCCTATCAAATCCTGCGCTTCTCAAGGTTCCAGATGGCACTAAATGGAAATTACATTGGGAAAAACGCGACGGTGGGATTTCGTTCGCGAGGGGCTGGAAAGAATTTGTGCAGCAATACTCTCTTCGTCACGGACACTTGTTAGTGTTCAAGTATCTTGTGTCTTCTTCTCATTTTGAGGTCACCATATTCGACATGAGCACCGCTGAGATAGACTACAAACCCAATCAGCAAAAGATGCATCTGGATGTGAAGGCTGAAGATGACGACGATGAAGTAACAAAGTTTGAGATGAAGACCAATGCGGTTCCTTCAAGGGCAAGGCAACAAGTGCAAGGTATTTTTATAAAACAACATTGTTCAAAATTCCCACGCTACAATCAATTTATTTAATGTATTCTTATTAGTTATTACCAATGCCCTAAGAAAGAGTGAATGATTTGGACAATTTTACTCTTTTGTCCCTGCCATACAAACTATTTACGAAAATGCCCCTGTTTTGAAACATATTACAAGAATACCACTGTTTTGAAAAAGTTTTTTCTTTTGCATTGTGCAAAGCATGGTATGTTTCAAAACCGTGGTACTTTCGTAAATAGTTTAGCCAAAACAGTGGTACTCCTGTAATATGTTTCAAAACAGAAGTACTTTCGTAAATAGTTTATATGACAGGGGCAAAAGAGTAAAATTGTCAATGATCTGTGATACTTGACAGTACCAAGAGCAGGCGCTCTGAGATCTAAGAATCCTCCTACTTTCAAGGTTCGGATGTCGGAATCATATGCTAAGGGAAGGTGCATTGTAAGATTTTACAATCCTAGCTACTATATAATTAATTAATTAATTTCAAGCATTCTCAATTTTTTCTTTTTTATCTTGTTAAAAAATTAATGTTGCAGGCCTTGCCTAAAGGGTTTGCCAAAAAGTATTTGAAGGAAGGACCTATCCGCCTGAATGTGGGTAAGAGAAGTTGGATGCTCAAGTTCAAAATATCGAACACCAAGTACAAAATCCAAAACGGATGGGGCACTTTCAGCAGAGAGAACCGCTTGAAAAAGGGTGATGTTTGTGACTTCGTGCTAACTAACAGCAAGGAAGTCACCCTCAACGTTCAGATTAACCGAGCTGCTAATTAACCAAAGGGTATTCCAGGTTCTCTAGTTATGATCCTTCTTCTAGCTTTGCGTTTTCTTTCTTGATACAAACTAATTTGATGATCTAGCTAAAGTATTTGTTAATCGCTTTGGCACGAGTACTTTGTAGACATGGGCCATCTAATTTCAAGTGTTTATCGACCCTTTATGTAAATGGTTTATGCTTTTTATTGACTATAAAAATAAGTAGCGAGGTCTTGTTATGTAACTTAGGTAACTAAAAGATTGTTATAACGCATTTGTAAATAACTCTAGTATGTTGTGCCTCATTAATTAAATTGAATGCAAAATACATTTCCATAATTTTCATTGTTACATAGTAATATTCAAACATTTGAGATTTGAAAATTAATCTAAATCAACTCAAAATTAAGCCAAAATAATATCACCTATATAGACTAGTTATTTTACTTTTAGTCAAAATTTAATTACACATTATTATCAAACTTTGCCTACTTTAAATTAGTGTGTGTGTGTGTATTAAAATAAATTAAGTTGACAAAATATGGGGCCATGGGTTAGCCCGAAAATGACCCGAATAAAAATAGACTAACATTTTACTAGTTCAAAAATAACATAATTCAAAATAACCCAACTTAAAATAGCCATGCTCGATGTGACCCAATCCAAATGATCAAATGAGCCGAGTCAGCCTGTTTTTGACACCTCTAATTGAAACCTTAAATTTGATAGTTTGAATTAAATTTGATGATGCTAGTCGATATGACCATATCCCTATAAGTGCAGATTGAAGCTAGTGTCCATGCCTGTTTATTTAGGAAAATCACATAAGCTTGAATCTTGTGAGTTGTATCAAGAGAATCAAACTGAAGTTTCAACCCTTTTATTTTTGTCTGATACTTCTTCTATTTGGAGCTATTTAGTTATAGCAATTCATTAATTTTCTTTCTTACAGATTTAAACAAAATAAAAAAAAAAATCAATTAGATATCAATAGGTACTCTCTCCTATACCTTAGCATCTTGCTGTATGTCAGCAATTTTTATTTTTTATTTTTGTTTTCTGCTCCACAAAAGCCATTGGGGTGACTTCTGAAGGAGAAACAGCAAAAATGCAAGAAAGTTATTGTGGCTCAACCTTATTTTGGGGTTCTTGTGGCTGTTTAGAGAAACTTTTGGGAGATTTTAATGTTTTTTTTAATGCTATCATTGTTGACTTATGTTCGATGGATTTGTGTTCTGTCTTTCTCATGCTGAGTTATTCTAAATTGAGTTTGTGGTTTGTTGATGGATCCCTATATGGATTGTTTGGAGATTATGAATTTTCGATTGATAATGAATTAAAATATTGTTCTTTTAGCATGTAACAGAGATAAACGCTTCTACTATAAATTGTAAACTGATCATTTATTTCAAGCTTTAGTTAGACTAAAAAGGTAGTTTTCTCTATTCATCGTTTTAATAGTGTATTATACAATGAGTATCAAAAAATTTATTTATAGTTTAAGAATGAGAGTGTATAATATCATATCAAATCTTTATAATTTCAACATATATCTATATAATCAGATACTAACTGAATTAGAATATAATCATCCACATTAATAATATTTTATAACACTTTAGTTTTTTATTTTAAGAAATAGGTTTTTGCCCTTATCAGGCTTTTGGACTTTTCAGAAATAGGTTTGTACTATTGTAGAAATAAGTTTTTGGTCTATTTAGAAGCCTATTAGCCTATATAATAGTAAGTATTTTGGGCTTATTTAAAGACATTGTATCCAGTAGGCCTCTAAATAAACTTTTAGGATCCTTTTGTAACACCTTTGCTAATTGCCCACACTATAGTCGTAAGCAATACTCACAGGGTTATTATACGCTTTGGTTGGGTTACTTTTAGCCCATACTTTTAGCTTTACAAATATTTCTTACTTGAAAATACGGACCGTTTTGAAATTTTTTTTCCTTTCTTTATTAATGCCTAAACTATGAGCCATACGTATTCGAGAAATCATACAGATATGCAAGCAATAGAGTCCAAATGAACTTAAGCAATAATTAATCTAGGGGATCTTTATATAGAATATCTCATGATATATATGTATGTGTATATATATATGTGTGTGTGTATATATATATATGTATACATATATGTATATACAATTATTTGGTCCACAACACAATTACACATCTGAATAATAATACATATTTACACATTCAATTGTAGTAGTACATAATACATTTAATTCTCATAAAGGCTAAGGGCATGTCTAGTTCCTTTAGCTAATCCATATTATAAAGCATGAGCTATCGTCCTTTATTCCCTCAGAATCCTCCGATGCTAAAGTCTTTGCTTGTCCACTAATGCCTTCTCCGCCTCGGCATACTCGTCATGCTAGCCTAAAACCATAAAGGAGTGGGGGTGAGAATATTGTGTCCTCAGTGGTAATCCTTGGGGGTATCATTATTCATTTTCTACTCAGTTATGATTCTGCAGCTCGGGGGGTTTCTAGGTGTCACATCATACTAAAAGTCCTATTTGTTATTATTATTCCTGCTAGTCCTGAGCAACTTTAACTAGTTTATTAGGTGATTGGGGAATCTACTCTTTGCCTTACTTATTATAGGAAAACCTTTTGTGTTTACTACATTCTACTAGTGGACTTTCGTGACTTCATGTCATATATTTCTAGTAACTCTTATTCTGGTATAGGTGATCTTTGTGAAATATTTCCTACTTTTCATTACTTCGTTACATCTTCTCATACCTTTTTCCTTGCAAGCATCTACCTACAGGAACATTGATCTTCATTTCTCTACAAGCTTAAACCGACGGAGCCCATCCTGCAAGCTTCTACCTACGGGACCATTGACCATCTCTCCCCTGCAAGCTTCTACCTACAGGACAGAGACCTTCTCTCCACCGCAAGCTTCAACTGACGGAGGCCATCCTGGAAGCTTCTACCTACAGGACCATTGATCATCTCTCCCCTGCAACCTTCTACCTATAGGATAGAGACCTTCTCTTCTCTGTAAGCTTCAACAGACGGAGCCTATCCTGCAAGCTTCTACCTACAAGACCATTGATCATCTGTTCCCTGCAAGCTTCTACCTACAGGATATAGACATTCTCTTCTCCGCAAGCTTCTACCTATGGAGACCATCCTGCAAGCTTCTACCTATAGGACAGAGTCCTTCCTGCAAGCCTCTATCTACAGGAATACTTACCTTCACTTCTCCGCAAGCTTTTACCTACAGAGACCATTGACTTGCCTCTACCGGCCTCATACCAGGTAGGAAAGTAACCATATCTTATCATATCCTTGTAAAATTACCTCATCATGATTTCAAGGTTTCTCTGCCATACCTTTAAAACGTTATCCCTACTCTTGGCTCTGTAGTTCTCTTACATACTTATCTCTATCTTAAGCTTATTTATTCCTTTCCTTCTTACCTTTACCAAGTTCATGCTATCATTCTTAACTTTTTTATTAGTTGTTAAGCAACCCTTAGGCTTTCACGTGTGGGTTCATAACTGGATTTCTCTAACTTTGACCCTCCAGGCCTAATTGCTCTAAACCTCAATGCGTATTCGTTCTTGGTCATCCTATGTCCGCTCGTATCGTCTAAACTTATCTCCTTAGACCTTGCTTATTCTATACTTAGGACATTCTTGAGTCGCCCATTGCCCTCTTCAGGTTGCTCAGCAGCCACGAGGAACTCTTAGGTTGCTCACCTACTCTACCACGGTTTGCACTATGGTCTAGGCTTCAGGCCGCTCAGCAGACCACCCTGGCCGCTTAGCGGTTGTGTAACTCATAATCAGTAAACATAACTCCCCAGGCCGCTCAGTGGGCCTCCTTGGCCGCTCAGCACCCTGGGCGTGAAAACTAGGTCACAACTTTGCTATTTTTCCTTTCTTTCACCTTTCCTCCAAACCACTTCCGTGCCCACCTCTTAGGGTTTCCATCCCATGTTTCCAACCACTAAGACTACATACTTCGCTTCTATAACATCATAGAACATGCATACAACACATTCTAGCATATTCAAGCATAACATCACATAAACAAACCTAAGACCACCAAGAGGTGATTTAATCTAGTTTTTCCCATAACCCACATAAACCTAACATAAACTATCACAAACATGACACATAGACAGTGCGAAATCGGTTTATCCACCTTTGGAGAAGTTCTCAAGCTTAGGAACAAATGCTTTGCGTAGAAGGCCCGAAAAGTCTCAGTGTTTCCAACGCCTTCGGTCACTTTTGGGCAAGAGAAACCTTGAGAGAACACGAGCTAAGAGCTCAGTTTTGAAGAAGGAAATACCATATAAAGTGATGATGAAACTATGGGAAAGTAGTAGGGAGGCCGTGTACTGAAGCTTAGTTTTTCTGCTATGTCACCATAACGACAGAGTACATGAACGTAACGTATTTTGGAGAGAGTTTACAAATGAAATGGAAGCAAAATGATTGCCCTTTTATAGGCAGCTTTGGTCGTGGCTTTTGGCCAATTTTGGCCAAAAAAAATGAAAAAGAAATGAAAATAAGATGAATATAAGGTTGTTTATGTGGCTACGTTGCCATCTTTGACTTGTTGACTTTATTTGACCAAGTGTGTGGTTGGTGTGAAGCTGTGGGTTTTGGGACTTGTGGTCGTGTCTTGCTCGATTTTCCCTTGGCTCGTGTTTGATCGGGTTTGGTCGTGTTTGGTCATTCGCTGTTCAGGTGCCTCGTGTATGTTGTCCGAAAAATATCACTATCACCCTATCGTGATCTACTAATTTTTCTAATGAGAAATTTGAGTTCACCCAAGTTATTTGCACTTTTATTTTCATAAAAGTGTTCTTTACAGATACCTTTGATGCACAATTAAATTCTAGTGACGAAAGGTAATTAATCCGGTGTTTGCAGATTTTCGTAAAATCGTGAACTAACCTTGACCGTCATTTTTAATCAGAGAATTTATAATTTTAACTTCCTTTACTAAATAAAAGATTTGTACACGATTTTAGGGTTCAATCTTTACTAAGGGAAAAAAGTGGGATGTTATATTCCATTCCCTTAGAAAAAGTTCACCTTCGAAATTTCAACACTCCCAAGGGTTTTAGATCTTTACCTCTTATCACTCACCTATCTTGAACAAAATCATCTACAGCCTGCGGTGCTTCTGCCGTTGGTATAAAACTTATCTTGATCATTGGGATGCGGGTTAGATCGTCTTGTATTGTTTGGCAAAATGTCTGCTTTCCCCGTATTTGAAGCATACCTTTTTCCTAGCTAGACAAGTTGTAACAACCCGACTTTTTCCCTTCAGTTAAGATGTTACCTAGGAAAGAATTAAATATATAATAATAAGGAAACGAGGAGATAAAAATAAAATAAAATTCAAATATTAATTTTATCTCTGTAATATTAGTTAAAAATAATAATTTGATGATCTCGTCACGTCCGGTGACGTTCAGGTCGAAATTAGGGTTTTAGTATAATTTAAACACAACTCACAGGAGTCTGTAAAATATATTAAGGTGGAAATAAATTCAAGAATATTCCAACTAAGATTTAAATATTAACAAGAAAAATAAATAGGTCACAACGGTATGTCTGAAATATTTTTACGACTTCCGTACATAAACAATTAATGAACGAACATGACCGAAAATACACTAAGGGAAAAATAGGAAAAATGAATGACCAAGGCCACTAAAAGACCCACGGCCAGCCTCCTCATGCCCAATATATACACAGACAAATATACCAAGGTTCTTTCATTTTCTTTCCCTAAGCTCCCAAGACTTCAAAGCTCCATATTCACTCAAAGTTCAATCATCATCTATTGTTTTCCCTCACTTTAATCCACCCCTAAGCCTATAAAGAAGGCAAGCAAGAGTAGTTGGTAAGTTTTCATCACTTGGTACAAAGCCAAGCTTCCATAACCTAGAATTTTCCTCATTATGTCAAGGTTTTCATTTTAGGTTAAGGAATCATCAAGCAAGCAAGCAAAGCTTGATTTCATCTTTTCTCTAGCATTAACAAGCTCTTGAGGAAGTGTGTAACTCTAGTTCCTCACCTCTTTGACGGTGAATGATGTTTATGTGATTGTATGTATGTTTGAGGATTTTGTGATATTATGAACACATATGCTAGAATTGATGCTAGGCTTAGGAAGACAATTCTGAAGGGTCTTGTGACCTGTATTAGATAGGATTATTGTGCTTGGATTATGTGTGAAACTCAAGCAGGTGCCATGGGAAGCCAAGGAGAGAAAATGGAAGAGAAAAGGAATTCGGTTTTCATGTCTCGCACAGGGGCCGCTGAGCAGAGTCTCAGGCACCGCTGAGCACGACGAGACCTACGTGGAAAGTGAAAAAATATTTTGGCGTAAGGCGGTGGAAGAAAATTCGGGAAAGTTACAGCCGCTGAGCGAAGAGGTTAGTACCGCTGAGTGATACAACCTTTATCGCTGGGCACAAAGGCTCAAACCGCTGAGCGAATATTAGTTTTTGCTGAGCGGCTTGAGACTAGAGAAAGCTTATGGCACCCTCTTAAGGCTCATAAACTAATCTTTAATGCTGTAGCTGTGATTGATAGCTGAATGATATGAATGTCTATGCTGTTTGTTAAAGAAATGTACTGAACATGCATATTACATGTGATCCGTGATGATAATTATAGCCTTTCATGCATTTATGATACACCTAGTTTAAAGACACTAGAATTAACTCTGAGATAAATGAAGATGCTGAAATGAACCATAGGCAACAAGATATAACATGCTGCAGGTACAAAAGTCAAACATGCTGAACAATGCTGAAAAAGGGCCAATGCCAATGCTGCTGAAACAGGGCTAATGCCCAATGCTGCTGAAACAGGGCCAATGCCTAATGCTGAACAAGGACAAATGCCCAATGCTGATAATGGCTATATGCCCATGCTGAAAAGGCCATGATCACGTGAGCCGATTATGATCCTACTTCAGGATGTCGAGACATCCTGAATGTGGAAGCCCGCCACAGGTGTCGATAGGGCATGCCTGGAGGTGTGCGGTTACCACGCCTATGCATTATCGAAAAGGGGCAAGCTTAGGTGGGGGTACAATATCTGCCCACTGTCGAGGGGTCCTGAAGGGGCATACGGCAGGTGGAAGCCCACTGCAGGAAGGTCCAGACAGTGTCGGCCTACACTGAGGGTGCGAGGTTATTCCGTCATACTAGTGTCAACAGAGGACATTACTATGGTGGGAATAACACATATTCTGTTATGCTGTTATATTCTGTTATGCACATGCACACTCTATTAACCATGTTTATTCTAATGATTCTGTCGTGTTTATGCTGATGACTCTGCTAGACACGTTCTGCTAATTCTGTTATATGGATTGTATTCGAAATGTATTCTGTTCTGCATTATGATTATTCTGCATGTATAGTCTGCTGTTCTGCCGTACCGTCAAGAGCACGCTCGAGACGATTAAGTATTTCCACGGAATATTAATTAGCATGAGAATGTAGTAAACAAGAGTAGTTCCCATATCACACAATAAAGTATATAAAGCCGTTCAAATAGGCTAGATAATAATTGGTAGGATATTTAGTATGTATGTTCACTTAGAAATCTCTGAGCGGCCTGAAGTCCGACATAATTTGGTACGAGACTCAGGAACTAAAGTTATTTCTACTGAGAACCTACCGTTCTCATTCCCACTGTTTTATGACTTCAGGTACAAAAGATGAGTCTTATTTTGAGGATGCAGATGAGCCGCTAGATAAGCCATGAGCGGCTATGATTGGATGAGCTTAGAGAGAGAGACAGCTATTTAGATTTTTGCCAAGGACATACTGAGTAACATTCCAGTAGTCCTTGTATTTTGGATGTGATGTATGCTGACTTATGTATTCAGTACTTCCGTTATGTATATGAGATGTATATTTTACTTGCTGTATATACAATGATGTGACTTTGTCTGATGGACCACTTGGATATGTATTGGATGCTTTACTATATTATCGTTATACACTTTGTTATATTGTTTATTCTGACGCATGGCTCTATTGTAATAATTATGCAATGTAAATGTTAAGTTTAATATTGGTCCTTATTTTCCTAAACTACTATTTTCGAAAGATAACTATGGACTAAGGTATTCCAGCCAAGTAGACAACAACCTAGTGAGCTTTGTTTACTACATACGGGTAAACAGTTAGCTAGGGTGTTTCATTTGGTATAAGAGCAGTTTGGTCCAAAAGAGCCTGAGGACTGAGCTGCACTATGCTTTCGGGCATGATTACGGTGTATGTTTCAGCTAAGTGGTATGTGCTAAGTTCCTGTGTACTTGCCTTTCTTGAGACTGATCACCTCGAAACTGTGCAGGTACGACATATTAGCTATGCCACCCCGCAGGGACAATACACAGCGTACTCCGGAGTCTGCAGAACTTGCAGATATTCTGCAGGAGATAGCCCAGGCCACGACGTTGATGGCCACTTCCAATGCCCAATGCAACACTCCTCAGACAGCGCAGGAGTTGGAGGCCACGAAGTACTGGGATTTTTCAAGCGCCAATCCATCAGTGTTTAAAGGCGTGATGGATCTTGAGTTGGTTCATGGCTGGCTTAGGAAATTGGAGCAGATCTTTGAAGATATCCTGTGCACGGAGCAACAGAAGGTCAAGTTTGCTTCCCGGAAGCTAGAGGAAGCAGCAGGGGAATGGTGGGATACAACCAAGCCCCAGTTTGAACGGGATGAGGATCTGGTGACATGGAACAGGTTCAAGGAGGTGTTCTTGAACAAATATTTTCCACAGGAGTTGCAGGATCGGAAAGAGGTAGAATTCATGGAGTTGAAATAGGGATCAATGATGGTGACTGAGTACACGGCGAAGTTTGAGAAGCTTTGCTGATATTCACCGATGTATAGGATGAACCCAAGTGAAGGCTGAAAATTTGCTAAATACCAGCGAGGTCTGAAACCCGAGCTGAAGGTATTTCTGAATGTGGCAGGTGTCCATGATTATGCCACCTTGGTGAACACTTGCTTGGCTCAGGAGGAAGCCAATCAAGATCTAGCCCAGGTGTGAAGTGAAAGATTCAAGAGAAGGTTTGATAGTGCTGGTAGTTCCCAGACAGAATTGAGGAAGCGGGGACCGTTTCAACCAGCAGCTGCAGGACGAGGCCGAGGTCAGTATCCACGGAGGCCACAACAAGGATCAAGGAGAGTGCAGAGTCAACCCAGGGCAGGGCCAGCAGGAACAGGATATCCAGCAACGAGATCTCCGTCATCAGGTACTCCGAGCCGGAGCACGCCGGAGGCCCAGCAGCGAGCAGATCCTCGTACACCTTGTCCAAAATGCAGCAGGGGCATTCCGGAGAATGCTTAGCAGGTCAGGGAGTTTGCTTCAGGTGTGGCAAGACATGCCATATTGTCAGAGATTGTCCAGTAGCGCCGCCGCCCACCCTACGTCAAGGAAAAGTATTCACTATGGTTGCCGAGGAAGCTAAGGAGAAAGAAGGTCCGATTTTGGGTACTTGTACTATTTATGGGAAGACCTTGATTGTTTTGTATGATTCTGGAGCGTCACACTCCTTTATCTCTTACGATAGTGTGAAGGAGTTGCAGTTATCTCCTACGACACTGTCGTATACACTTGCTGTATCTACACCTACTGCACCGCCAGTTAAGACGTGTCAGGTATGTCTGCGTTGTCCGTTTCAGCTGTAGGAAAGAGAATTCGTGGCTGATTTAATCTGTCTTCCCCTAGTAGGTCTGGATGTGATACTAGGGATGGATTGGTAGGGATGGATTGGTTGAATGCTAACCAAGCGGTTCTCGACTGTGCTAGGAAGTTGGTTACTTTTCCCTCTACAGCTACCACCCCAGTAGTTTCAGAGGAGGAGTTGCCAATTCTCTATTTCTGTCAGTTAAGAGATCAAGGCTGTGTTTTCTTTGTATCGTCGGAAGTAATGGTTGCAAAGCAGGAAGTTAAGGATATTCCTGTAGTTCGGGATTACCCAGATGTTTTTCCTGATGATATTCTGGCGTTTCCACTGAAGCGAGAAGTAGAGTTTTCTATCGATCTGGTGCTTGGTGCTGGACTTATTTCCATTGCACCGTATCGTATGTCTCCGTTGGAATTGCAGGAATTGAAAAGGCAGTTAGAAGAGTTGTTGGGGAAGCAGTTCATATGGCCAAGTGCATCACCGTGGGGAGCACCGGTGTTGTTTGTGAAGAAGAAAGATGGCACTATGAGAATGTGCGTTGATTATAGGCAATTGAATAAGGTGACAATAAATAATAAGTATCCATTGCCTAGGATCGATGATCTTCTAGATCAGCTGAAGATGCTAAGATCTTTTCAAGGATTGATTTACGGTCTGGCTATCATCAGATTAGAGTACGCGAGGAGGATAGAGCTAAGACGACATTTCGATCCCGGTATGGACATTATGAGTTTACAGTAATGTCTTTTGGTTTGACAAATGCTCCCGCGATTTTTATGGACTACATGCATAGGATCTTCCGGGAATATCTGGATGATTGTGTCATTGTGTTTATTGATGACATTCTGGTGTACTCCAAGAGTGAAGAAGAGCACACTAGACATTTGCAGATAGTACTGGAGATTCTCAGAGAGAAGCAGTTGTATGCGAAGCTTTCTAAATGTGAATTTTGGGCCAGAAAGGTGCAGTTTCTAGGCCATGTGGTCTCAAATCAGGGAGTCTCAGTGGATCCCAGTAAGGTTGAAGCGGTCAGAACATGGGAGAGACCCACTTTAGCCACAGAGCTACGGAGCTTTTTGGGTTTTGCTGGATACTATCGGAGATTTATTCAAGGATTTTCTCAGATTGCTTTGCCGCTGACGAAGCTGACCAGGAAAGGAGCCAAGATGGTTTGGTCTGCAGAATGTGAACGAAGTTTCTGCGAGTTGAAGGAGAGACTGACCACCGCCCCAGTGCTCGTACTGCTTGATCCCTAGGAACCTTTTGAGGTCTACTGTGATGCGTCATGTGCTGGACTGGGATGTGTGCTGATGCAGCGACGTCAAGTGATAGGTTATGCCTCTAGACAGTTGAAGCAACATGAGGTGAACTATCCTACACATGATTTAGAGTTGGCTGCAGTAGTGTTTGCCTTGAAGATCTGGAGACATTATTTGTATGGCGTTCGGTTTGAGGTATATTCAAATCATAAAATTCTGAAGCACCTGTTTGATCAGAAGGAGTTGAATATGAGTCAGAGGAGGTGGATCGAATTTCTCAAGGATTCTGACTTCACTCTCAATTACCACCCAGGGAAAGCCAATGTAGTGGTTGATGCTTTGAGCCGGAAGTCTTTGCAGATGGCTCATATGATGGTGTAGGAAGCAAAGCTACTAGAAGAATTTCGTGACCTTAATTTGACGGTTGCACGTCAGCATAACCGATTGACGTTGTATCCCCTACAAGTTAGCAGTGATTTTAAGCAGAGGGTAGTAGATGCTCAGAAGACTTGTCAGGAGGATACTTGGTGCAAGTTCTGTAAGGCTGTGAAAGAAGGTAAGGTCAAAGAGGCGACTATAGATACCAATGGGATCTTGAGATTTGACGGGCGCATCTGTGTACCTAAGGAAGGCAGGTTGAGAGTGGATATTTTGCAAGAGGCTCATAAGAGTCAGTTCACGATGCATCCAGGTACTACCAAGATGTATCATGATCTTAAGCACATGTTCTGGTGGCCAAGATTGAAAAGAGATGTTGAGGACTGGGTACAGAAGTACTGGGTTTGCCAGAAGGTGAAGATCGAGCACCAGAAACCACCAGGGTTAGTAAATCCTCCAGAGGTTCCAGCATGGAAATGGGAGGCTATAACTATGGATTTTGTTTCAAGCTTACCACGTACTCAGACCGGAGTCGATGCCATTTGGGTAATTGTGGACAGATTGACTAAGTCTGCTCACTTTATTCCAATCAAGATGACTTACTCATTGGAGAAGCTTGTACAACTGTACATCAAGGAGGTGGTAAGATTGCATGGAGTACCATCTTCTATCATTTCAGATAGAGATTCCAGATTTACTTCCAGATTCTGGACTGCGTTCTAGAAAGCATATGGGTCGCAGTTGCACTTGAGTTCTGCCTATCACCCTCAGTCTGATGGTCAGTCCGAACGTACTATTCAGACCTTGGAATATATGCTACGAGCTTGTGCACTAGACACACCAGGGAACTGGGAGGAAATATTGCCATTCGTGGAGTTTGCCTACAACAACAGCTATCAAGCTAGCATTGGTATGGCTCCATTTGAAGCATTGTATGGTAGAAGATGTCAGTCACCATTGTATTGGAATGACAGCAGGTAGTATCGCTCTCTAAGTCCTGAGGAGACCTGGGAGACAGAAGAATTAATGAGGCTGTTGCGCAAGAGAGTGTTTACAGCACAAAGTCGACAGAAGAGTTATGCAGATAATAGGAGGAGACCGCTTGAGTTCTAAGAGGGAGATCATGTCTTCCTAAAGGTTACTCCAGCGACAGGTATTGGAAGGTCTTTGAGGATTAAGAAGCTGAACCCCCGATTCATTGGACCATTCCAGATCCTTGAACGCATTGGACCGATAGCATATCGAATAGCTCTTCCGCTGGACTTAGCCAATATCCATAATGTCTTTCATGTCTCTCCGTTGCGTAAGTATTATGCATCCCCCGACCATGTGCTGCAACCAGAACAGATACAGTTGAGAGAAGATTTGTCTCTATCGCTTACGCCACAAAGGATCATTGATCACAAGATTCGCCAAACGAGAAACAAGGAGATTCCCATGGTGCGAGTGGTATGGACAAATGGGGAACTAAAAGAGCAGACATGGGAGTTAGAAGTGGATGTGAAGCAAGCTTATCCGGAGTTATTTTGAGAGGTATGGACTCATCTTTATCTTTCAATTTCGAGGACAAAATTTTTTGAAGGGGTGGAATGTAACAACCCGACTTTTTCCCTTCAGTTAAGATGTTATCTAGGAAAGAATTAAACATATAATAATAAGGAAACGAGGAGATAAAAATAAAATAAAATTCAAATATTAATTTTATCTCTGTAATATTAGTTAAAAATAATAATTTGATGATCTGGTCACGTCCGGTGACGTTCAGGTCGAAATTAAGGTTATAGTATAATTTAAACACAACTCACAGGAGTCTGTAAAATATATTAAGGTGGAAATAAATTCAAGAATATTCCAACTAAGATTTAAGTATTAACAAGAAAAATAAATAGGTCACAACAGTATGTCCGAATATTTTTAGGACTTCCGTACATAAACTATTAATGAACGAACATGACCGAAAACACACTAAGGGTAAAATAGGAAAAATGAATGACCAAGGCCACTAAAAGACCAACGGGCAGCCTCCTTATGCCCGATACCTACACACACAAACATACCAAGGTTCTTTCATTTTCTTTCCCTAAGCTCCCTAGACTTCAAAGCTCCATATTCACTCAAAGTTCAATCATCATCTATTTTTTTCCCTCACTTTAATCCACCCCTAAGTCTATAAAGAAGGCAAGCAAGAGTAGTTGGTAAGTTTTCATCACTTGGTACAAAGCCAAGCTTCCATAACCTAGATTTTCCCTAATTATGTCAAGGTTTTCATTTTAGGTTAAGGAATCATCAAGCAAGCAAGCAAAGCTTGATTTCATCTTTTCTCTAGCATTAACAAGCTCTTGAGGAAGTGGGTAACTCTAGTTCCTCACCTCTTTGACGGTGAATGATGTTTATGTGATTGTATATATGTTTGAGGATTTTGTGATATTATGAAGACATATGCTAGAATTGATGTTAGGCTTAGGAAGACAATTCTGA
This sequence comes from Nissolia schottii, assembly GCA_003254905.1. Lineage (NCBI taxonomy): Eukaryota > Viridiplantae > Streptophyta > Magnoliopsida > Fabales > Fabaceae > Nissolia > Nissolia schottii. The sequence goes on from QANU01043803.1 coordinate 925,287, forward strand.
AGGGTCTTTTGATCTGGATTAGATAGGATTATTGTGCTTGGATTATGTGTAAAACTCAAGCAGGTGCCATGGGAAGCCAAGGGGAGAAAATGGAAGAGAAGAGGAATCCGGTTTTCATGTCTCGCATAGGGGACACTGAGCGGAGTCTCAGGCACTGCTGAGCAAGACGAGACCTACGTGGAAAGTGAAAAAGATATTTTGGCGTAAGGCGGTGGAAGAAAATTCGGGAAAGTTGCAGCCGCTGAGCGAAGAGGTTAGTACTGCTGAGCGATACAACCTTTATCGCTGGGCGCAAATGCTGAAACCGCTGAGCTAACATCAGTTTTCGCTGAGCGGCTTGAGACTAGAGAAAGCTTATGGCACCCTCCTGAGGCTCATAGACTAATCTTTAATGCTGTAGCTGTGATTGATAGCTGAATGGTATGAATGTCTATGCTGTTTGTGAAAGAAATATACTGAACATGCATATTACATGTGATCCGTAATGATAATTATAGCCTTTCATGCATTTATGATACACCTAGTTTAAAGACACTAGAATTAACTCTGAGATAAATAAAGATGCTGAAATGAACCATAAGAAACAAGATATAACATGCTGCAGGTACAAAAGTCAGACATGCTAAACAATGCTGAAAAAGGGCCAATGCCCAATGCTGCTGAAACAGGGCCAATGCCTAATGCTGAACAAGGGCAAAGGCCCAATGTTGATAATGGCTATATGCCCATGCTGAAAAGGTCGTGATCACGTGAGCCGATAATGATCCCACTTCAAGAGGTCGAGGCATCCTGAATGTGGAAGCCCGCCACAGGTGGTGTCGATAGGGCATGCCTGGAGGTGTGCGGTTACCACACCTATGCATTGTTGAAAGGGGGCAAGCTTAGGTGGGGTACAATATCCGCCCACTGTCGAGGGGTCCCGAGGGGGCACACGGCAGGTGGAAGCCCACCGCAGGAAGCTCCAGACAGTATCGGCCTATACTGAGGGTGCGAGGTTATTCTGTCATACTAGTGTCAACAGAGGACATTACTATGGTGGGAATAGCACATATTCTGTTATGCTGTTATATTCTGTTCTGCTGTTATATTCTGTTATGCACATGCACACTCTGTTAACCATATTTATTCTGATGATTCTATCGTGTTTATGCTGATGACTCTGCTAGACACATTCTGCTAATTCTGTTATGTGGATTGTATTTGAAATGTATTCTGTTCAGCATTATGATTATTCTGCATGTATAGTCTGCTGTTCTGCCGTACCGTCAAGAGCACGCTCGAGACGGTTAAGTATTTCCACGGAATGTTAATCAGCACGAGAATGTAGTAAATAAGAGTAGTTCCCATATCACACAATAAAGCAGATAAAGTCGTTCAGATGGGCCAGATAATAATTGGTAGGATATTTAGTATGTATGTTCACTTAGAGATCTCTGAGCGGCCTGAAGTCTGACATAATCTGGTACGAGACTCAGGAACTAAAGTTATTTCCATTAAGAACCTGCCGTTCTCATTCCCACTGTTTTATGACTTCAGGTACAGAAGATGAGTCTTATTTTGAGGATGCAGATGAGCCGCCAGATGAGCCATGAGCGACTATGATTGGATGAGCTTAGAGAGAGAGAGAGCTGTTTAGATTTTTGCCAAGGACATACTGAGTAGCATTCCTGTAGTCCTTGTATTTTGGATGTGATGTATGCTTACTTATGTATTCAGTACTTCCGTTATGTATATGAGATGTATATTTTACTTACTGTATATACAATGATGTGACTTTGTCTGATGGACCACCTGGATATGTATTGGATGCTTTACTATATTATCGTTATACGCTTTGTTATATTGTTTATTCTGACGCATGACTCTATTTTAATAATTATGCAATGTAAATGTTAAGTTTAAAATCGGTCCTTATTTTCCTAAACTACTATTTTCGAAAGATAACTATGGACTAAGGTATTCCGACCAAGTAGACAAAAACCTAGTGAGATTTGTTTACTATGTACAGGTAAACAGTTAGCTAGGGTGTTTCACAAGTTCCCCCGTACAGCTTGCCACACTTTAGGCAAGGTGGGTTACTTCCTTCTCCTTATTTTTCTCCATGGGTATCTTGCCCTTGGGTGTTTCCCTCCGGTTGGTATTGGGTTTGCCAAATCCTTCTTCTCTTTTGGTTTTGGGAGACACTACCTTGCTCGGCTATCTTCCTTTTATTTTTCTCACTCCGTGCTGCTGTCAATTTCATCACTGCTTCCTCCTGCGTTAAGCACTTGTCGATAAGGGTAGCATAGTATCGAATGCCCAGTACGTTGATAGACACTTGAAGTTTTGCTTCAACCCCTTCTGATACTTTCCACACTTCCACCTCTCATCTGGATTCATCTTGTAGGTGCTTGAGTAGCGGCATAGCTTCTCAAAGGTTGCTGTATACTCTGCCACCGTCATCTCTTCTTGCTTAAACTCCAAAAACTCGGTTTTTTTGTTGTTCCTTGAATCCTCAGCAAAAATATTTATCCGTAAATGTAGTAGTAACTGGTTCTAAGTGATTGAAACTCTGTTTTGTTCGAAGAGGGGCTTGGTCATCTCCGACCATTCTCCGTCCAGCTTTCTAGATGCAAACTTAACCTTCTGAGAGTACAAGTTATCAACCTATAATGGCAAAGAAATTTCGCGGACGTCAAACGCAACCAACCTCGACAGATTTTATCTATAATTTTAAATCCTTAGATTCATTAGTTACATTGGTCATTTTAAATTTTTTACATCTTTAGTATTTGATGAAAGCCAAATATCACTTCCTTCAATCTTGACCTAGTATGGTTTCCCACAACTGTGCCAAGCTTGATGAAAGCCTATTGTTTGCACTTTACGTTGCTCAAATTAAATTTATATATATTCTACTTTACGGCTTTCAGATCCACAAGGGATCCAATTGCAGTATAGTCGGGTATAGTCAAATCCACAGAGAGTTGCAAAATTACCATTCTTGAGTCCGTTTAATTAAACAATGGAGTGAAGGATTTGATAAAGTTATTGATAATTAACTAAGTAAATAAACAACATAAAAAATAAATAGGAAACAAAGCAGAGGTAGTTCCGGAGCTTGTTGGGAATTTTAATCACATCATAGTTTCATGCATCCAGTTACTTATTACATAGAACTATTGTTTGATTGCCCGCCACCAGTTCTTAACTTGTCATTACTTTCGCACATGACAAGATCAGAGGTTTCTCTTGTTAAACTATCACTTACGCACATAAGCTTAACAAAGTACACCAACATTAATCCAGATGTTAAAACGGCTAACCTTTATTCCAGTTACGGCAACAAGATTAGATGAATTGATTCAGATCCAATTCTAGTGATTGTAACTTTTGTTCACAACGTTCAATTCTAGAATCTAGCTTAGCATAGTAATATTGGTCTTAACTTGGTTTACAACTTAATTAGCATAACTTTCGTTCATACAAATAAGTCCCAAATCAAGAAGCAAAACACTAAACAAAAGCTAGCATTAAGTATAAATTTATTCAAGCGAATCATAAGAAAAGGATAAATTCATATGCAAAAGTACATGGATACAATCATACTACAATATTCATCAAAATCCCAATAACAAGAGGATTAGGAATCCATCTTACAAGAGTATCTCAGAGGCAAGGTTCGGACGCTTACCATGACACGTTATCACGCCGTCATGACAGCAGTTCGCCGAGCTTCCTCGATCTCCCAGCTCCTTCACAGGCCTCCTTGATGTTCCTAAACTAAACTAGGCTTTGAAGTACAAGAGAATTGTGAAAGAAATGAACTATGGGTGGAAGAAGGGATGTATTGAATGTGTTTTTAACCTGCAGACTGTCTTCCTATTTATAGACAAATTCTAACCCCATTTGGTCCGCTCAGCGGTGCACTCAGCGAAGTTAGGTGGAGGCGGCTTGAACTTTCTAAGTCTTTCTTGGCAGCTGGCGGTGTTGAATTTCAACAGAGGCGGCGGCGCTCATTGGCACGCTCAGCGGTGCACTCAGCGGCGTGCTCACGACGCGCTGAGCGGGAATCTTGTCTTAGTCTGAACTAGAAAGTTGTAGATCTCTCTCTTAGCTTTAACTAGAAATTTGAACCAGCTTAATCCGATATCTGTAGCTCAAGTTATCGCATTTTTACTAACTTCTGCGCAAAGCGAGCTTCTATACTTTTCTTGCTTTGTCATCTCTTTGCTCTGTGCTTCATTCTTTGTGGGATTTTCTTCATTTAATTATGTTTGCATCCATCTTTAGAATATATCATAAATCCTACAAAATTGGGGAATTTAGTTTGATAATTCTTTAAAACATAAGCAAATAAGTGCCTTTTCATTAGGTCAAAATTGTATAAATTTGGCACTTATTGTCATTCAAATTAAATATATACCTACTTTACGGCTTTTAGATTCACGAGGAATCCAATTGCAATATAGTCGGGTATAGTCGAATCCACAGAGAGTTGCAAAAATATCGTTCTTGAGTTTAGTTAATTAAACAATGGAGTGAAGGATTTGATAAATTGTTGATAATTTAAAATAAGTAAAACAACATAAAAAGTAAATAGGCAACAAACCAGAGGTAGTTCCAGAGCTTGTTGGGAATTGAATCATATCATAGTTTCATGCATCCAGTTACTTATTACACAGAACTATCATTTCATAGATTGTCTGCCACCAGATCTTAACTTTTACATTGCTTTCGCACATGAAAAGATCACTGGTTTCCTTTATTAAACTGTCACTTTCGTACACAAATTTTAACAAAGTATGCCAACGTTATTTCGGATGTTAAAATGGCTAATCTTTATTCCAGTTACGGCAACAGATTAGATGAAATGATTTAGATTCGACTCTAATGATTGTAACTTTTGTTCACATTGTTCAAGTCTAGAATCTAGTTAAGCATAGTGATATTCATCTTAACTTGGTTATGACTTAATTAATATAACTCTCGTTCATACAACTAAGTCCCATGTTAAGAAGCAAAACACTAAACAAAGACTGACATTAAGTGCAAAATCATTCAAGCAAATCATAAGAAATAGATAGATTCATATGTAATAGTTACATAGATATAAGCAAACCACAATAATGACCAAAATCCCAACAAAAAGAGGATTAGGAATCCATCTTACAAGAGTATCTTGGAGGCAAGGTTTGGACGCTTACCATGACACGTACTCACACCGTCATGACAGCGGCTTCGCCAAGCTTCCTCAATTCTCCCGGCTCCTTCACAAGCCTCTTCTTTGTTCCTAAACTAACCTAAACTAAAGATTACAAAGGAAAATGTAAAAGAATGAAATTTTGAGGAAGAGATGGGATGTTGGATGATTCTCCTCGAAGTGGCACGGCCTCCTCTATTTATAGGCAAATTCTGGGGTCTTTGCTCAGCGGTTTTGGTGCCACCGCTGAGCAATTCTGGTGGTATCGTTCAGCGGCGTAATCATTATACGCAGCTTTATAAATGCGCCGGCAGCTTTTTCAGGGCGGCGCCGCTGTCCAAGCTGGCTCCAGCTGGCGCATTTAATGCGACGGCTGCAAGTGGCTCCGGAGGTACAACCGCTGAGCGGTCAGGGTCCCATCGCTGAGCGGCCTTTGTCCTTTGTGCGTTGAGCGGTTATGTTCTTGCGCTGAGCAGTCCTCACGTCTGATTCCTTCTTTTAAGCCCTTTTCCATTTTTGCCCTTCTGCTCCATCTTTATGGGATTATCTCCATGAATTATGCTTGCTTCCATTCTTCAAAATATATTTAAAATCCTACAAAAATGGGGACTTGATTAGATAATTCTTTAAAACGTAAGAAAATAAGTGCCATTTTGATAGGTCAAAATTGCTTAATTTGGGCACTTATCAAATAATCTGCAGAATTAATTTTTACTTAAAGCCTGGTCATCGAAACCAAGAGCTACATAGAGAAAAAGTATATACTTTTCATGGAATACACAATTCCATGGAATATACTTTTCCTTAAGGCAACTTTGCAAAAAGTACAAAAAGTAACATGGAAGTCCAAGCGCACAAAAACAACAAAATTACAAAACAAAGTTAAAACTCCTAAATTTCACCAGTCTTCGCATCATAATACTTGTTCAATGACACCACACTCCAGTCCACGTCAGGGGCAATATGCTTAACCCGACCCATCACAGTCTCGAAAGCCGCATCAATTACTTCCTTAGACGGCTTCAGTAAAGCATCAAAATCCCTTTGTGACTGCTTGCACAATGCCATAATAGCATCGCATTACCTCCTTGCCTTCCTGCTCTACCTAGCTTAAGATCCTCCCCTACCTTCGCCTTCTCCTCTATGGCTGCCTCGAACATCTTCTCCTAATCGTCAAAAATGGCAAGTTTTGCCTTCGGCTTCTTGATCTCATCATTGGAATATCAGAACTTCTTCTTAAGCTTTGCATTCTCCTGGCAAAGCGTGCCCACCTCCTCAAGATTTGCATCGTTCTCTACGGCATAGGCTAACAAGCCAGAAGCCTTCTGATAAGTGGATTTTATACCCTATTTTATTATTCTATAATTGAACATTGCATACTAAAAATGTGTAATTTTAATGCTTAATTAATATGTTTTGCACATTATCCTCTTTTGTGAGAAATTAAGAAAAATGCGATTTTAAGCACTACTTTATCTTAGAATTTAATGTGTAGATTTCTTTTGTTCTTTTTTAGTTTTCTATTTTAATTGCAGAAAATAAATTGTCAAGAGGATCATTGAAGATTTGAAGGAGATTTGATAAGGTATAAATTTCAAAGAAGAGATTTGAAGAGAAGATTGAGACCAATAAATTCAAGATTAAATTCAAATTCAAAAAGATTTGGTCAAAGATTTGCTGAGGATTTTTAATGCTGACTTTGCCATGGATTTTGCGCAGGATGGAGATTGAATCTCGATTTTACCTCAACTACAAAGTTGTAGATCTATCTCTTAGCTTTAATTAGAGATTTGAATCAGCTCAATCCGATATATGTAGCCGAAGTTATCGCGATTTTACTGACTACTGTGCTGAAAATGCGGGATTTACTCCCACTTTAGGCCAATCCTCTACAAATAGACATCCTCTCTCAAGAACTTCATATTGAGCCTCCACTTTTATTTTCTGCACTTTTCTTTTTTATTTTATTGCACTTTAGGTTCATGTTAGTGGTCCTTAGTTCTTAGTTATTCAAGGATTGTTGGAGCGCTCGCATTGACAACCCAAGCTCCCAATTATTTGCGAATTCTTTCCGTTATTGTTTTTAGGTTTTGTTATTTCAATTTTCCATTATTTTCTACTCTCTTCTTGTCTTTATTTATTATGAGTTTTTATCCTCCACCCATGGAGGAGTAGTTTCTTAATATCTTACATGCAGTAACTCTAGATTAGGATTAATTCGAGGTCTTGTGGTTAATGTATATTCATGATTTGTTCCGCCTGTGTTAGTAATATAGCGATTGCATGTTATTGGTTAGGGTTAATTCTAGGTTGATAGATCTTGACGATTGTATGATTTATTGATTTGGGATTCGGGGACTTTTAAGGAACTAATTAGATTTAATTAGGTTGTGCAATTGGAACATAATTGATATAGGTTTTTAATGCTGAGATCTTAGTTTTAATTCCTATATTAATAAATGCTTAGGGGATTGACGATCGTAGTCTCTTAGGTGAATTGCTATTAGTTAGAGATTTCAAGTAATAAACAACACCCCTTATGAATAATTAATTAGGAACCAATGACAATTAATCCTTGATCTAGAAAAACCGTATGCAGGATATTGCCTTTTATCTTTGTTGACTTACTTTTGTTTTGCTTTCTTTTTATCTTAATTCAATCAATTCAAACCCCCCCAATTTAGTTAAACTTTTAATTGGTTCTAATTGCTTCCTTGAGAGACGACCTAGGTTAGCCCCCTTTACTACGTTTTTGGGGTTAATTTAGTTTTATAAGTTATTATTTGATCGTGCACTAAAATTAACGACGTTTTAGTGTGTATCAAATTTGGCGCCGTTGCTAGGGAAGCAATTTAGCCAATTCTTTTTTTTTTTCTTTTTATCATTTAATTTTTTGTTAATTCTTTATTTTCTTGCTTTTGTTCTTTTCTTTAAAAAAAATTCTTTTGTTTTCATTTTTCGTTTTTTTCCCAAAAAAAATTTCCTTTTTCTTTTTTTCATTTTCAATTTTTTTATCCAAAAAAAATTCCTTTTTTTTTCATTTTCATTTTTTATCCCAAAAAAAATTCTTTTTTCCTTTTTTTGTCATTTTCGTTTTTTTCCTATCCAGAAAAATTTTTTCCTTTTTTTTCTTTCCTATAAAAAAATTAATTTTTTTTTGTTTAATTTTGTCCTTCAAATGTGCTATCATGTACTGTAATAATTTTGCTAGTTCGCAGTGGTCTAGTGTTCCTTGTTTTTCAGGTAATAGAGCGAATTTTGATAGTTTTCAACAAAGGTATCACCAGAGGATGGGGAAATTGGAGAGGTTACCTGGGGACACCATTCGGAGGGTATTACATACCTTGCCGTACAATGTCGCCGAGTTGTCTGAACAACAATGGGAAGACCACTTGAGATGTTGTGGGGTGATGACTTCACCATTCTACCCCTACCAACCTTACCCCGAGGCTTACTTTCTTCTCCTTATCCTACCGAAACACATCAACCGCCACCACACGAACCTCAACATACCCACATGACTCATACCCACCATATCCTTATTCACCAGAGCCCACATATTGCCAACCCTCACTAGAACCCTCATACCAACCTCCTCATTGCCAACAACAAACTCAAAACCCTTCCCGAGAGGTGCTGGCGGTGTGTGTAACTCTAGATAGCAACCTAAGAGGGGGTGAATTAGGTTTCTCTTGTTTTTCTCAGATTTTTGTTCTTTGAAAGATGTGAAACCCTAATCCCCAAATTATGAACAAGACCCAGCAATAAACTGAACAAATGTTAATATTAAAGCAGCAGAAATTGTAAATTGCTGAATGTAAAAGTGTAGGGATACGAAAGATCACACCAGCGAATTTATCCTGGTTCATCTTCAACCACCGAAGGCTACGTCCAGTCCCCTGTTCTGATTTAGGGATTTTTCCACTATGTAAACTTGTGTTGTGTACAACCTCACAACTGAGGCACTTACACCGACAACTTCAAGAGAACACAACTGTTCCCCTGGTTACACAATGCCCTCACCAAACACTACGGTGATGATCAGAAAACACACCGAAAACCACTGTGTTTACAACAACCAATTGTTTTGAAGAAGTTTTTATACAATGACTTTTGTGACAATCCTAAACTCAGGGAAGGATAAACCTGAATAGAAAGCACTTAGAGATATGAGAGTTATGGCTCAATGCTTTTCTGAGTTTGGATTGAAAATAGACTTTGAAAATATGATTAGAACTTGTAAAACTTGCAAGAATTAATGAAAGATTGCAGTTCTGATGGTGTGTCATTGGTTCTGCATGAATTCTGCATTATATAGGCAGAGGTGCCTGTTCATGAACCAATGCCAGAGCATATGATGCAGAACAACGCATTGTTTCATAAAAAACACACCCATTCGAGCGTGTAATCGATTACTATAGTGTGGTAATCGATTACACATAAGAAACGACCATATTTTCAAATTTCTCAAGGTGGTAATCGATTACTACGGGTTGATAATCGATTACTCACTTCAAAATTTGAATAATTTTGAATTCTTATGATGGTAATCGATTACACTGGCATGGTAATCGATTACCCATGCAGAAACCGAGTTTAAGTGTTTGAAACCCTTGAAAAATGTTGCTATATGCTTTTAGGGTTTTAGGAAAATGTTAGACTTTGTTTATGATGAAAAACTTTGAGCCAATGACCTAAATATCATAACATGTGCTAACTATTGACACTAAGGTAAAATCTTGAACCTTCAATGATGTGCAATTTGAGCTTTGCAATTCTTTGATCTTGATCATGCCTTCCCTTTTTCTGCTTTTTGTTGATGTTGTTGTCGTCATCAAAACCACGCCATCAATGGTCAACGAAAGAATCTTCTTCACATTCTCCCCCTTTTTGATGATGACAAAACCATCTTTGAAAAGTGAAGTTTGTTTCACTGTATTGCTCCCCCTGTGTTTCTGACTCTGGCCTTTCTTGGTTTTGGTTAATTTCTCCCCCTGTATAAAAGCAACCAAGCAACCAGACACAGAACCTTTCTCCTCCTTTTTGACATCATCAAAAAGAAAAAAAAGGAACACAACAAAATATATAATACAAACAATACAGACAATGCATATAACAGAATATAATACACAAGGTATAGAACAGAAAACATGAGTATGTAATTAATCATAAATAATCCACACAACATAATTAAAAGTTAAAACTAAACAGATGTTCAATTAAAGCAACTAAAGTAACTAAACTATTACAACAATTGTAACTAAACTATTACAACGTAAAACCAAATGAAAATGTCAATCCAGAAAGATAAATACAATCATTAATAAAAAAACTAAGACATGAATCACGGTTCAGCGTCGCTAGAAAAATGAAGATTGTCGAGAGAGACGTCATTGTGGATGTTGGCGAACTCTTCAACACGTTTGGCCAGCCGCTCGATGTCGCTGCGAAGGTTGGTCTGAAGAGAATCAATATGACCATCGATGTGGTCAAAGAGGGCGGTATGGGCAGCCTGCATATGATCCAAGCGTTCTAGGATTATCTGAAACTGGCTATCTGAACTGGATGAAGCCAGAGGAATGATAGGAGGAGAAGATGTGGCAGACGTAGATGGCGGACGAGGTGGAGTAGAGTCTCTGGAGTCAGCCTTATGCTTGAACCCTCCATCTACATCTTGATAAATACCCAGCTTAGGCAGAATGTCAATGTCGATTTCTGAGTTTTGACATCCACCTTCAGAACAAATTCCCCCGCAACAGACACTCCGTAGTTCTAAAATATCTGAGAAATGGCAGGAGCATAAGGCAGTGCCCCAGTATGATCACACTGAAGGAGCATGTGCTGCTGTACCAAATATGCCCAATTAATTTTCTCCTTAGTCTTCAGCCCATACATAATCTGCAGTTCCAAATCACTGATCAGTGCATGATTGGATATCTGGGGCAGGAGAACATAACTCAAAAAGTAGTGCAGTAACCTATCACCAGCAGTTAGGGGACCAACAGGCATAATGTCCCGTGAACGTGCAGACTCCACCCGCTGACGTTTCTCCTGGAGTTGTGCCTCTGAGAAGCGACACAAACTCAAGGTAGAAAGTCTTTCTGTTAAAGCCTTGCCAAGGACACAGTATTTCAGCACTTAACCTCCTTCCTTCATATGGAAGTCCAAAGCAATTTCCCATATCTTCTAATGACATAACAATGTCTACCCCTTTGACTTGGGAGACTAACTTATTGTTCAAATACTTCAGATTGCAATAGAAAGCTTTGCCTAACTCAGGGTAAAATGAACCATGTAGGGAAACAAAGTCTGACAACCCTTGAAACTCAAACATATCAGGAAATCCTAACCCAGCAGAAGAAAAAGTATTAAGAATACTGTATTTTGGAGTCAGAATTGGGCGCTCCAAGAAACGGGACAGAAACCGTTTCTTCTGCTCTTCAATAGTCAGAAGCTTCGAGATATTCACGGGATCCAGACCATATCCTACATTCTTGGTTCATCTCTCTTGGAGCCTGAGCCAGAACCTGAAGCAGCCATTGTTGAACAAGGAAGAGGAGATGAAGGGTTTTCGGTTTTGAGAGGATGAGGAGATGAAGTGGGTTTCGGTTTTGAAGAAGGTGAGGATGATGGTGGAAGAGAATGATGGTGGAACAATGGGGACTTGGTACAATGACCAAAAGCTTGGTAAAGATTTGAGAAAAATGGTGAAGAACAAAAGAAAGAACAAAGAAGACGGAATATCTTTGGAGAGGAGAAGAGAGAAAAAAAGATAATCGATTACACAAATAGCTAAAGAATGAATAAGAATTGATATAGCCAACAAGTAATCGATTACAGAACTGCCATAATCGATTAACCATGGCAAAATTTGAACTAGTAATCGATTAACAGACACTGTAATTGATTACTGAGATGAAAACACAAGGCATAATCGATTACTACGATTTGGTAATCGATTATCAAGCCTTGTAACCGATTACTCAACTAATGTAATCGATTACTCTAAGAGTTTTTGTAACCGTGAGGAGTTGTAACTGCTTGTAATCGATTACTATGAGAATGTAATCGATTACTTGCATACAAATTAGAAAAATTTTGAAATTTAGAATTTTGAAACATCACATTTAATTCAGATAGTTCATAAACTATTCAAACAGCATAATAAACACCCAATAACAGACCATCAAACAGTCAATCATAGACGATATAAACATTCATTCAATAATGTTAAGATATATCAATATCGTCTAGAATCCCCAACTCTCGTCTGATTTTATAAAATGGTTCTTTTGCCAATGGTTTTGTTAAAATGTCAGCAAGTTGATCATGTGTTGCAACAAAATTCAGTTCAACTTCCTTTTTCAACACATGATCTCTGAGAAAATTATGTCAATGTGCTTTGTACGAGAATGCATTACAGGATTTTTGGTTAAGCTGATAGCACTCGTGTTATCACAATTTATAGGCATACAACCCAGGTCTAGACCGAAGTCTTTTAACTGTTGCTTGAGCCATAAGACTTGTGCGCAGCAACTGCCGGCCGCAATGTACTCAGCCTCAACAGTGCTTAAGGCAACACAAGCTTGTTTCTTGCAAGACCAAGAGACAAGGGCATTCTCTAAAATGTGACATGTACCACTAGTGCTTTTGCGTTCGGTTTTACAACCCGCAAAATCAGAATCAGAATAACAATTAACCTGCATGTGCTTCCTCTAGGAAACCACAATCCAACATTGACTATGCCTTTCAAATATTTTAAAATTCATTTAACAGCACTCAAATGGGATACTTTTGGATATGATTGAAAGCGAGCACACAAGCAAACACTAAACGTAATATCAGGTCGACTAAGAGTTAAATATAATAAGGATTCAATCATACCTCAATATTGTGTTTCATCAATGGGCTTTCCAGAGTCATCTTGATCTAGATAAGTGCTTGACACCATGTAATCATCCATCTTATATTTTTGCAACAGTTCTTTGCAAAAATTAGATTAGTTAATGAACATTCTTAGTTTGCTTTATTTGCAACCCAAGAAAGAAATTCAATTTTCCCATCATAGACATTTCAAATTCTCCTAGCATGAGATTTGAAAATTCATTGCATAAAACCTCATTAGTTGAACCAAATATTATATCATCAACATAGATTTGAACTAGTATGACTTTTAGATCTTTTTATGAAAAGAGTTGTGTCAACTTTACCTTTTTCAAAACCTTTTTCACATAAGAATGTGCTTAACCGATCATACCAAGCTCTAGGAGCTTGTTTGAGACCATAGAGTGCCTTCTTAAGTTTATATACATGAAAGGGATTTTTAAAATCTTCAAACCAGGAGGTTGACGAACATAAACTTCCTCTTGTATATAACCATTTAAGAATGCACTCTTGACATCCATTTGATATAATTGAAAGTTTAAAGAGCAAGCATATGCCAAAAGTAAACGAATTGCTTCTAACCTGGCCACTGGAGCATAGGTTTCATCATAATCAATACCTTCCTCTTGATTGTATCCTTGGGCCATCAATCTTGCCTTGTTTCGAACGATGATGCCATTTTCATCTAGTTTGTTTCTGAACACCCACTTTGTACCAATAATTTGTTTATCTTCAGGGGCAAGTACAAGTTCCCATACTTCATTTCGAGTAAATTGATTGAGTTCATCTTGCATGGCAAGTACTAGTGTTCATCTGTCAGTGCATCATGTACTTTGGATGGCTCAATTTGTGACACAAACGCCATATGTAAGCAAGCATCGTTGAGTTTCAATCTTGTTGTGACTCCTCTTGATATATCACCAATGATTTTGTCAATTGGGTGATCTTTGTGAGTTTTCCATTCCTTGGGTAGATCATCCTGAACTTGTTCTTCAACTTGATCATTTTCAAGATTGTTTTCTCCTTGAGTTTGATCAGTATTTCTTGGAACTTCACTCTCATCATCATCAAAAGAAACAACTTTTTCCTCCTTGGAGGGGTTAGTTTCGTCAAATGACACATGAATAGATTCTTCAATAGTATGAGTTCTTTTATTGAAGATGTGATAGGCTTTGCTTGAAAGTGAGTAACCAAGAAATATACCTTTATCTGCTTTTGCATCAAACTTACCAAGGTTTTCTTTGCTGTTATTCAGAACAAAACATTTTGTGCCAAAGATATGAAAGTGTGCAATATTTGGCTTTCTACCCTTGAACAACTCATATGGAGTTTTCTTTAGAAAAGGTCTAATGAGAACTCTATTAGAAACATAGCAAGCCGTGCTAACTGCATGTGCCCAGAAGTACTTAGGCATATTTGTTTCATTTAGCATAGTTCTTGCTAGTTCTTCAAGAGATCTATTTTTCTTTTCCACAACTCTATTTTGTTGAGGTGTTCTAGGAGTGGAAAAGTTATGAGAAATACCATTTCACTACAAAACTCTTCAAAAGATGCATTTTCAAACTCACTACCATGATCACTTCGAATTGATGTAATTCTCAAAGATTTTTCATTTGCAACAGTTTTAGCAAATCATTTGAATGCATCAAAAGCATGATTTTTCTGTGATAAAAACAAAGTCCAAGTAAACCTTGAGAAGTTATCAACAATTACAAGACCATAATAGTTTCCTCCAAAACTTTTTGTCCTTGATGGACCAAATAAGTCCATATGGAGTAACTGGAGAGGTCTAGTAGTTGAAACAACATTCTTAGGTTTAAAGGAAACTTTTGTTTGCTTTCCTTTTTGACATGCATCACACAATCTATCTTTAACAAATCTAATCTTTGGTAAACCAATGACTAGATCATGCTTGATAAGTTTATTTAAGTGATCCATGTGAATATGTGCTAAACGTTTATGCCATAGCCAACAATCATCATTGTTCTTTACCATGAGACATGTGTTTTTAGATGATCTTCTAATGAAATCATGAAAACCTTATTAACTTTGTATCCAGAAAATTTCACTTCTTGGGTTTTGTTATCTTTTACTACACATATATCATCTTCAAATCCAACTACAAGGCCTTTGTCACATAATTGGCTAACACTAAGCAGATTATGACCTAGACCTTCAACATATAACACATTTTCAATGGTAGTTTGAGGAGGCGTACCTATTCTTCCAATGCCAATTATTCTTCCTCTTTCATTGTTGCCATACGTTACAAATCCTTTGTTTCTTGCCATAAGAAATGAGAACTTTGGTTTGTCTCCCGTCATGTGTGAGGAACAGCCACTGTTGAGGTACCATAAGTCACTTGCTGTCCTCATACATATCTGCAAAACAATTTAGAAACGAGTATAAGGTATCCAATGTGCTTTGGGTCCTTGCTTGTTAGAACCTTTCTCAACCCACTTGTTTTGACCATTCGGAACACCATACCTTTTAAAATAACATGCATTGTTGGTGTGCCCTTCTAAACAACAATAACTATTGATAAGTGCCCAATTTACTCGATTTTCACTTATCGAAATGGAACTTATTTACATATGTTTTAATGAATTGTCTAATGAATTCCCCATTTTTGTAGGTTTTTAAATATATTTTGAAAGCTGGATGCAAGCATAAATACTTAGGAAGAATCCCATGGAGAATGGAGAAAAGGCCAAAAGTGAAAAAAGAAGCAAAATGATGGAATCAAGCAAGTACCGCTCAGCGGACTAGCCCTATCACTCAGCGCGCTACACCGCTCAGCGGTGTACCCTATACCGCTCAGCGGTGAAGCTCCTAAAACCGCATCCGCCGCCAGCATGTATTGCGCCAGGCTGGCGCCACCGTGGATTGCGGCGCTGCCCTAACAAAGTCGGCGCCGCCCTGTCAAAGTCAACCGGAGCATTAAATGCGCCAGCTATTAGCCGCCAAGGAGGACCGCCGCTCAGCAAATAATCAACACCGCTCAGCGGAAAAGGCTAAACCACTCAGCGGTGAGCTCTAAACTGCTGAGCGGTTGCACCAATCCTTGCCTATAAATAGAGGGCCGAGGCAAATTTGTAAACGATCCTTTCCCCCCACCATTCTTTCCCCTTTACACCAAAAACTTCATACTTTCTTGTAGCTTTAGTTTAGGTTAGACTAGGAACAAAGAGGAGGCCTGTGAAGGAGCCGAGAGAATCGAGGAAGCTCAACGAAGCCGCCGTCATGACGGCATGAGTACGTGTCATGGTAAGCGTCTAAACCTTGCCTCCGAGATACTCTTGTAAGATGGATTCCTAATCCTCTTTTTGTTGGGATTTTGGTCATTATTATAGTTTGCTTGTATCCATGTACTGTTACATATGAATCTATCCGTTTTCTTATGAATTGCTTGAATGGTTTTGCACTTAATGCTAGTTCTTGCTTAATATTTTGATTCTTGAATTGGGATTTAGTTGTATGACTAATTAAATCATAACCAAGTTAAGATCAACATCATTATGCTTAACTAGATTCTAGACTTGAACGTTGTGAACGAAAGTTACAAACATTAGAGTCGGAACTAAACCATTTCATCTAATCTTGTTGCCATAACTAGAATAAAGGTTAGCCGTTTTAACATCTGGATTAATGCTGGCGTACTTTATTAAGCTTGTGTGCAAAAGTGACAGTTTAACAAAGGAAACCTGTGATCTTGTCATGCGCGAAAGTGATGACAAGTTAAGAACTGGTGGCGGGCAATAAAATGATAATTCTATGTAATAAGTAATTGGATGCAAGAAACTATGATATGATTCAATTCCCAACAAGCTCTGGATTTACCTCTGATTTGTTTCCTATTTACTTTTATGTTGTTTCTTTATTTACTTAGTTTATTAAAACAAATCTATCAAATCCTTCACTCCATTTGTTTAATTAAATAAACTCAAGAACGATATTTTTGCAACTCTCTGTGGATTCGATTATACCCGACTATACTGCAATTGGATCCCTTGTGGATCTGAAAGCTGTAAAGTAGGTATATATTTAATTTGAACGAGAAGAAGCGCAACTAAGCTTTTGACGAGATTGGCACAGTTGTGGAAAACCAGACTATGTCGAGATTAGAAGAAAGTGCTATTTGGCTTTCATCAACTACATATATACCTTCTTTTAGGATGAAGCATAGTGGTTATTAGGTTTAGAAGTAGGCTTTGAAGTAGGCATATGATAGTTGCTATTTCTTACTTTATGCTTTTTACTATCATTATTAGATTTAGGTTTAGATTGCAAACCATTTTTCTTTACATGCATATTTGGTTGAGGATTACTAGCTTTCACAAACAAGGTTTTCTTTTCATCATTTTTACCTTTCTGTGGAGTATAGCCTAATCCATTTCTATCTTTAGTATCTCGTTGCATGCTTAAGATATCATCTAATCCATGCTTTCCTTTTTCAAATTTGCAAACAATCTTTTGTAAATTATCAATTTTAGTTTCTAAGCATATGTATTTCTTACAGGCATCTTGATTTTCTATCATAGATTTAATCAAGTGTACTTCTTCCTTCTTAGCATAGATTTTGGAAAAATTTAAACATATTTCTTGTATGCATTCAAAGGCTACTTGTAAATCTTCATAAGAGAGTTTATCAGAACTAACCTCATCATGTTCATCTTCTGAATCATGAGTTGCCATCAATGCGATCTGAGCTTCTTCATCCTCAGATTCTGATGAAGAACTGACATCATTGTCTTTCCATGCTACATATGCTTTCTTGCCCTTCTTGTGTTTGTTGTCCACTTTGTCTCTGAATCCATTCTTCTTCCTTTGGATGTTTGGACAATTGGACTTAATATGTCCGGGCTTTCCGTACTCAAAGCATGTGAATATTTGAGAAGAAGATGAATCGTTCTTCTTTATGAATCTTTTGTTTTAAAAATTTTTCCAAGATTCTTAACTAAGAGATTCATGTTTTCACAATCATCATCTTCAGAATCTTCTTTATCAGAATCAATTTTTGCTTTTAAAGAATTGACCTGTGTTTCTTCTCGTGTTACTCGTGTTGATCAAGGCGACTCAACTCCAATTCATGCTCTTGCAGTTTTCTGAATAGTGTTGCTAGAGTCATCTTGGATAGGCTCTTCTTTTATGAAGTTGCTGTCACTTTCGGTTGCCATATCCGAGTCAATGATCATAGCACCTTTAGATTCAAATCTGCACTAGAATAAGCTTTGCCAAGAGCAGACAAATGATTAATTAAATGTGTAAACCTTTTTTACATATCAAGGATCTTTTCTCCAGGAAGCATCCTAAACATCTCATATTCTTGTGATAGAGTGTTTAATTTTGATCTCTTAACTTCATCAGTACCCTCATGAGTGGCTTCTAGGGTATCCCAAATCTCTTTGGCTGATTTGCATGAAGAGACTCTAAAGAATTCATCCATACCTAGGGCAGAGGTTAGGTAATTCATGGCTTTAAGATCATATTGGACTTTGTTTTTCTCTTCATCATTCCAAGCACTCATGGGTTTAGGTTCACTCCCCATTTTCATCTGTAATCATAGGACGAATAGACCTTCTTCTATGGTTTTCCATACTTCAAGATCCTGTGCTTTGATGAAGATCATCATTTTGATTTTCCAGAAATCATAGTGATTTCTATTAAAGCATGGAGGCCATTTACATTCAACCCTGAACTCAACAGAGGTCTTGAGGATGCCATCTATGGATCTTTTAAGAGTAATTTTCCTAAAATTGTGCTCTGATACCAATTGTAACTCTAGATAGCAACCTAAGAGGGGGTGAATTAGGTTTCTCTTATTTTTCTCGGATTTTGGTTCTTTGAAAGATGTGAAACCCTAATCCCCAAATTATGAACAAGACCCAGCAATAAACCGAACAAATGTTAATGTTAAAGCAGCGATAATTGTAAATTTTTGAATGTAAAAGTGTAGGGATAAGAAAGATCACACCAGCGAATTTATCCTGGTTCACCTTCGACCGCCGAAGGCTACATCCAGTCCCTATTCTGATTCAAGGATTTTTCCACTATGTAAACTTGTGTTGTGTACAACCTCACCACCGAGGCACTTACACCGACAACTTCAAGAGAACACAACCGTTCCCTTGGTTACACAATACCCTCACCGAACACTACGGTGATGATTAGAAAACACACCGAAAACCACGGTGTTTACAACAACCAATTGTTTTGAAGAAGTTTCTATACAATGGCTTTTGTGACAATCCTAAACTCAGGGAAGGATAAACCTGAATAGAAAGCACTTAGAGATATGAAAGTTATGGCTCAATGCTTTTCTGAGTTTGGATTGAAAATGGACTTTGAAAATATGACTAGAACTTGTAAAACTTGCAAGAATTAATGAAAGATTGTAGTTCTGATGGTGTGTACTTGGTTCTGCACAAATTCTGCATTATATAGGCAGAGGTGCCTGTTCATGAACCAATGCCAGAGCATATGATGCAAAACAACGCATTGTTTCATGAAAAAACCCACCCATTCAAGCATGTAATCGATTACTATAGTGTGGTAATCGATTACACATAAGAAACGACCATATTTTCAAATTTCTCAAGGTGGTAATCGATTACTACGGGTTGATAATCGATTACTCACTTCAAAATTTGAATAATTTTGAATTCTTATGATGGTAATCGATTACACTGGCATGGTAATCGATTACCCATGCAGAAACCGAGTTTAAGTGTTTGAAACCCTTGAAAAATGTTGCTATATGCTTTTAGGGTTTTAGCAAAATGTTATACTTTGTTTATGATGAAAAACTTTGAGCCAATGACCTTAATATCATAACATGTGCTAACTATTGACACTAAGGTAAAATCTCGAACCTTCAATGATGTGCAATTTGAGCTTTGCAGTTCTTTGATCTTGATCATGTCTTCCCTTTTTCTGCTTTTTGTCGATATTGTTGTCGTCATCAAAACTACGCGATCAATGGTCAGAGAAGGAATCTTCTTCACAATGTGGCTAGAGGAGATAATGCAGGAGATGAAGGAGGTGCGTACTGATTTGCAAGAGTTGAGAGAAACCATGGCTACATCTAGTGGGCACGACGAGAACAACTTCCCAGATAATGAGGTTGTGTGTGAAACCCCACCATCTGACATCATTGATGATGGTGGGTCTTCAGAGGTTTTGGTAGAAGAGTCACTCCAACTCGTCATTCTTAATGATGAATCTGATACTGAGGTGGTGTTTAAGGAGCCACAACCGGAGGAAGAAGCACATATCACTTGTGTTATTCCTGGTGTGGTAGAGATGCCGGTTGATCCTGCCGTTTTGTCTAAATTCCCCCCGTTCATTCCATTACTCCCATCATCCCCTCTCCTAGCCTGTCAGTTACCACCACTCGAGCTGCACCTTGAGATACATGCTCCTCTCCTTGGACCATGTGAGTATGCTCAATTAGAAACTGATGGCCAGTTGCGGGCCTTATGTGAAGGGCTTGGAGACTTTCTTCCTGCTACTAGGGGAAGGTTAGACCATGTACAGGGACAATTCAAGAAGCCTCCTAGTGGGAACTTTCATCCACCCCCACTTGGAGTGATTAACTACTGGATGACCAAGCCAGGCGAAGCCTCAAAGCTTCATGGCATCGATGGAAGATCTCAATGATTGGCTCCCAAAAGAAACATGGTTTTCAGGGCCATGACATGACTCATATGGTATGGGATCCAGTGGAGGCTACTGCAACAAACTTTGGTGGATGTTTCTGGACCAGTTCAAACATGATCCTCCATGAGACGGTCGCCATCTGTCCAACTTAAGGACATTAAACAAAAGTGCTGGGTGGGAGACAACCCACCGTTTGTGAGTCTTTCTTTCCTTTTCTTTATTTGTTTTACTTCTTTATTTTTATTCTTGCCCTGTTTTGTACACCGAGGCTGGTGCACTTCTTTAAGTGTGGGGTGGAAAGTTTTATTTGTTTAAGACAGTAGTTTTAACTGTGCAACAATTGTGGGAATTCATGAATAAGGGATAATTTAGACTAGTTGATGATTGATTTGTGCAATGCGAAATGTTGTGTTTGATTATTTATGGCATTATATTTGATTAAGCATTTTATAGATCCTGGCATGTTTTAATTAGTTGGATGATATTACCTGGTAAGCTTTTGAGCCTTTTATAGGATAGCAACACAACATGTCATTACTTTCTTTGTTGTGTGTACAGTCACTAATGTTCAAGTCTAGAACTTGCTTGATTCTCTGCATTGCACTTTTACCTTTTTATATGACATGTGACATGATTGAGGCATTCCTTGTGTATTTAGCTTACATATCCACATGAGTCTACCTTGAACATTTGATCATTGTTAGCCTTTTTGCGCCTTGTAGCCTTTTATTGAATAATTAGCACAATACAAGCTGATAAACCAAGAAAAACCATGATACACCTGACTTTAGGGCTTAGGAGAATTGTGGTACATTTGTTCATATGTGCTAACCAACAAGTGTGGGGTTACATGAGGACATGTAACATTCAAAGTAGGGGGAGAGCAATCGCAATTGCTCCTATTGGTTGGAAAATCTATAAAAGTGCCCATGAGACAAAAAAATGAAGCAACTAATCTGCAAAACAATCAATTAGGTGCACCGATAGAAACTCTCCTCTGAGCTAATGGGTAAGCGGTGCAAGATTTTTAAGAAGTGTGAAAAAGTATATACAAGAAAAAAAAAAGAAAAAAAGTGAATAAAAGTGTTTGGGAATCTGTCATCAGGCTAATTGGAGAACAAGAGAAGCTAGTGGAGATCAAGGTCATTGCACCGTTGGTTAAGCACATATGCCATGAATTCTACTAAGTCTTAGGCTTTAGCTCACTGGCCATATGATATCCCACCTTGACCTTGGCCCCATTACAACCTTAAAAAGACCTCTTGATACATGTCATATATATTTGGTGATCCGTGTAACACCCTAGCTAACTGCATACCCTCGAGTAGTATGCAATGCTCACTAGGTTGTTAACCACTTGGTGGGAATACTTATAGTCCCTTATTACTTTTTGAAAATACTTAGTTAAGGAAAATATGGACCCATTTAAAACTTTTCTACTGAGTGCTTATTTAAGAAACATGAGCCATGTGTGAATCAAAGTATATAAGACAAACGATAGAGCCATGGGCTTATGAATATTCATTATCCCTAGTCCAAGCAATTACATAATCAATACATGGTCCGCCACAGATGAATGCAACAAATCACATAATATTATAATAGAGTTACATATACAAGTCATAGTCATTCATATACATAATAAAGGTTCATCCATCGTATACTAGCTAAGCATGTCTTCATAGCCTTGGAGATCTGTCAGTCCGTCATCGATGGCTTGTCCTTCATTCTTTCCTGATCCTCTTGTTGCTTCTCATAGCTCACGTCTGCCCGTGGAAGCATAAGTGAGTGGGGTGAGAACATTCATCCTCAGTGGTTTACCTTGGTGTCGGGGGAACCTTTTTAACTCACTTATCAACCGGCCGCTTAGGTGTTTCTAAGTGAACATGCATACTAACATCCTACTGATTATTATCTGGCCTAAAGTCCTGAATGGCTTAACCTACTTTACTAGGTGACTGGGGAACTAGTCTTGCTTATCTAATTTCTCGTGCTTGTTAACTTTTCTCGCATATATACATGGCCGTCTCGAGCGTTCTCTTGACGGTATTTACTTCATACACATGCTCATATACATTATCATATACTTATACATTCATCATACCGTTTCACATTCATTCAGTTCATACTTTATGCATGCTGACTTTGAGACTCTCTCATGCGTACTGGCTAACTAATGGACCGGGGCACATCCTGCTTTCCATGCTCTCGGCTAACTAATGGACCGAGGCTGCGTCGGCTCCCAGCTAACTAATGGACCAGGGTCGCACTGAGTCTTTCCCACTCATGTAGATGCGGCCAAACATCTACAACCTACTACTATCCTCTGATTGATGTCGGCCAGGTAGCGCTATAACCTGAGTGGTTGCGAACCACCGCGGATAACTAATATTTCGTCTCTGATCATCAATAGAAATAACCATCCGCCTAGTGGGAGGGCGAGGGGTTGGCCCTATGACACAACTAAGTGGAGACCCATACATCATCATCATCATATCATTATCATTTCTTAGGTGTGACGTCACCCTTTCTCATTCATCTTTTCCTTCTTTCTTTCTTTCTTTTAATTTCCTTCCTTCTCATTAACCAATCCACCCCTTTGTGGGGATTGGTGAGGGGCGTTTCCGCCAAGAGAGATGATTCCTATCATATAGCTACATACTTGTTCCCTAAGGTTCAATTATGCTCTTCAAACTTTACGTGATTAACCTCTAGTTCTCATGATGCATGATAGCATAATCATTCCTAACATACATATTCTACATGCAATGTTCCACATACATCATCATACATTATCATAAACATAATTCATTCATTCATCATACACATACTTGTAACCACTCAACAACTTCGGGGTCCTCCGCGAAAACCCACTCAACACCACTCCTGGTGCCCACTCAGTGCTCTTCACGTAACCCTCTCAGCACTCCAGGGATCCTCCGCGGAACCCATCCAACACCACTCCTGGTGCCCGCTCAGCACTTTTCACGTAACCCTCTCAGTATTCCAGGGATCCTCTGCGGAACCCGTTCAGCACCATTCCTGGTGCTCGCTCATCAACTTTCTAGACTCCTCTCTGTCCCTATCCGCGGAACCACTCAGCACCATCCGAGGTGCCCACTCATCAACTTTCTAGACTCCTCTCCGTCACTATCCGCGGAACCACTTCGCACCATCCCAGGTGCCAGCTCATTAACTTTCCAGACTCCTCTCAGTCGCTCTCCGCAGGACCACTCGGCTCTCTCATTTTCTCACATTCACACCCCAGGGATCCTCCACAGAACCCACCCAGCTATACCTGATGAACCAGAATCTGGTTTCTTCATTTTTCTCGCTTTTCTTTCCCCTTTGGTCATGGATGTTCCTTGAGTTTTTTCCACATATTTCAATCATCATATACTAAGCTAGTCTAAGTCACAGGACCCTTCAGAATCGTCTCCTAAGTCCTAACATAGCATTTCTAACATAATTTATCATAAGGAATACAAGCACATAAACACATACAAGCAAACATAAGCCACCAAGGGGTGACCAAGCCAAGTTTATCCACCTGTAGAAAAACTTGGTGGTGGTGAGGGAAGATTGGAGTGAAGTCCCACAAGCCTTGTTGTCTCCAAAGCTTGAGCTTCTCCTTTCTCCAGGATGAAGAACTTTGAACAAGGTGGAGGGTGAAGAGGTTGTTCCTCTTGATTTTGGGAGGAAGTAAATGAAACCAAGATGAGGAGACTTTGGGGGCTGTGCTTCGGTTCTTGGAAGGTGGAAGAGGAGATGGAAAAAGTGCTTGATCTCTTGGAGACTTGGTGGTGTTCTTTGAGGTTTAGCCTTAGAGTGTTTTTATGGAAGATGTGAAAATGAGATCTTTGCTTAGAGTTTTGGGGAAGAGCCTCGGTTTTGAGGGGTTGATGGTGAGGGGAATTGATTGATATTTTTAGGATTTAGAAAAAGGTAATGAATAGTAGAAAGCATGGGCATAGGTATCGCTAGGTGTAAGAAAGGTAAGGTGATGTGAGTTTTGGAAGCATGATTTAAGGAATGGGACAAAAACCCCAATCAGACTGTGTAGCCCTTTTTCTCCTACCTCAGCTGCTGAAATTTTGTTTTTCTCCCGATTCTGGTTCGCTTGTGTTTTATCGCTCACAGTATCGATGCGTCACGCTCGGTCGTCCGAAAATATTCCGTTTGTACCGTGGCTATCCTCTAATTTTCTCCGGGGGATTATTTTCACGGACACCTTTTGTGCGCCAAAAAATTTCATCGGCGAACAACGACTATTCGATTGTCTGCCGAACTTCATACCGAGACACGTCTTATTTCCTAGGGATATTCTACATATTAGTTTCCCATTTTAATTCCCTAATCATGATTAGAAAATTAATTAAACATTTATTTTTATGATTATTTCCCTAAGAAAAAATCGGGATGTTACATTCCTTTCTTGTCTCGTACGCTTAGCACCTATTCCTTCCCAATCGTAATACACTTCCTTTTGTCCTCCATAACCTAGTCTTTCATATTCCCCAAGGTGAGACCTAAATTGCATCTGTTTCCCTTGTACTGAATCCTTTTCATCTTCCTTCAGTCTCCTTAAATTTATGCTTGCACTTACATCTTTATTTGCGTTTTTCCCTTCTCTTTAGCCTAGTTTATACCCAGTGCGCGCATCCTCCCTAAAGATTTATGTATCTTACTTGCACACTTCACCCAACTTTATGTCCTCTCATATGTTATTCTCTTAATCTCCCCCGTTTTCCAAAATGTTCGCTAAGCCTTTTCCACGTACAATTCCTAAACTCCGTCTCTTTGGCTTTTACTTCCCAAAAAGAATATACTCGAGCGCTCATACGCTCGTCTCGGTCACTTAAGTTTCTCGTCTCTTCCTACACTTCCGGACTTATTTCTATAGGGCTGGAGAAAGTTGCCCTCTCCTTTAATTCTGCGAAACGCTTCCCTGTTCGGTTCTCTTCCTTAGGTCTTCCTCATCGCATAGTCACTCACGTCCACGTGAATGACGTATCCTTGCATCTCAAGCTTCTAACCTCTAAAAGGGTTTGTACCCTGATTCAATATGTAAAATCCTTACTAAGGGAAAAGTGGGATGTTACAATCCGTGATGGTTAGAAGAAAGTCAAGCCTATGGAGGCGACTCTAGTGTAGTGTTTAAGAGAGCATTGGATGAACCTATACACTTTGAGTGACGAGTGACACACACTAACCTATGAGGCCCAATTGATTTTAACATGCCTTGACTTATTCTTTATTCATGATTAATATGTCAAGAAAATTAGTTTTAATGCACAGTGATATCATCTATTGTCTAAATGTACTGTTATTTTTGGATTGTCATGTATTTTGCACAGTTGTCTGGTAGCTAGTGAGTCGGCTTAAGTGCCTCCATGAGTTTCGCAGCTTTGTAGGGGATGTAAATAGTGTCGTCGCACCAAAAAGATTTTTCTTTATTTGTTTTATTTTCATTTTTAGTTTGCTTTTGTTCTTAGTTCCTTGCATGAGAACATGCAATTGTCAAGAGGATCATTGAAGATTTGAAGGAGATTTGATAAGATATAAATTTCAAAGAAGATATTTGAAGAGAAGATTGAGACCAATAAATTCAAGATTAAATTCAAATTCAAAAAGATTTGGTAAAAGATTTGCTGAGGATTTTTAACGCTAACTTTGCCACTGATTTTGCTCCAGGATGGAGATTGAATCTCGATCTGACCTCAACTACAAAGTTGTAGATCTATCTCTTAGCTTTAATTAGAGATTTGAATCACCTCAATCGGGTATCTGTAGCCCAAGTTATTGCGATTTTACTTACTACCTAAAAAATACCAAAAAAATAGCAAACAAGCTAACTACCTAAGTAGGCTTTGCCATCCAGCCCCTCCACGACTTCCCTAATATTTAAAGGGTCGCCTCGAACCAAAGCCACAAAAAATTCCCTCTCTATCGGCTCCTCCACAGACATTCCCTCTGATTGATAGTAGTGAATATTTATGTTCCAATAATAGGATATCGACACCACGGTGTCCTGATCACGCTCCCAGAAAGCCCTTATCCCCAGAGCAGCAAACACTTTAAAATACTTCCACTTAAATTCATAGTAATGAAACACCCCTGCTAGCTGCTTACGCGTATGCGTAAACAATGCTCATAGAGTTGTTATCTACTTTGGTTGGGTTACTTCTAGCCCGTATTTTTAGCTTTGCAAATTTTCTTACTCAAAAAATGGACTTAAATGGTAGCTAATCTATTGGGTACTCATACAGAATATTTCATGATATATATATATATGTGTGTGTGTGCATGTGTGTGTACATACAATCACCTGGTCCATAACATAATTACACCTTCGAGTAATAATACATAATTACACATAGTGCACCTAATCGTTAATGGACTATCTAGACCGTTTAACTGATACACAGTACAAAACAGAAGCTGCCTCCATACGTAGATCAGGTGTGTCCTCTCTATTGCTCCTCAGGAATTCCTCGTTGCTTGAAGACCTTCGTCCTTCTTACGACGTCTCACCCCTTTTCTGTGGAGTGGTCGTATTCCCTTGGAGTCATAAATGAGTGGGGTGAGAACATTTTGTCCTCAGTGGGAATCCTTAGTCATAATTGTTCTCCAGGCGAAGCGAGCCAACCTCCTTAGGACTTGCACCGTTCTCAACAGCATAGGTCAACAAGCCGAAAGCCTTCCCCAGCAAGCAAAAAGTTCGCACAAAGGCTTCGCTAACAGGAACTCCCTCCAATTGCTCCCAGGCTTCCTCGTATAGGAAGCTTCTCTTCATGATCTAGCAAAAGTTCACATCCTTGGGCCAAGCCCAAGCAAGAGCACTCGAGATATGCCCACAGTCCCCTTGGGACAAACCGCCCTGAGTATGCTTCTGCGGAGGGGAACGTTCAGCGGTACCCTCTCGTAGTGACTGCATAGAAGGAGAACGAGCAGGAGGCGGAGAAGAAGGAACTTTGTTCCAAATAGGAGGAACCTCACTACCCATTTCAGCCACCCTCTGACCTCATAGCTCTTCCTTGGCTGAGGGGTTCAAAAGCCTGTTCATCTCCTTTAACTTATCCACCACACTCATGTTTCTGCGGAGTTGAGAACCTGCAAAATCAAATCATCAACAACAAAAACAAAAAAAGCAAAACTACACATACCAAAAAAATAGCAAACAAGCTAACTACCTAAGTAGGCTTCGGCACCCAGCCCCTCCATGACTTCTCTAATGTTTAAAGGTCCGCCTCGAACAAAAGCCACAAAAAATTCCCTCTCTATCAGCACCTCCACAGACATTCCCTCTGAGTGATAGTAGTGAATATTTATGTACCAATAATAGGATATCGACACCACGGTGTCCTGATCACCCGCCCAGAAAGCCCTTTTCCCCAGAGCAGCAAACACTTTAAAATACTTCCACTTAAATTCATAGTAATGAAACACCCCTGCTAGCTGCTTACGCGTATGCGTAAACAATGCTCATAGAGTTGTTATCTACTTTGGTTGGGTTACTTCTAGCCTGTATTTTTGGCTTTGCAAATATTTCTTACTCGAAAATATGGACTGTTTTAAAACTTTTTTCCTTCTCTTTATTAACTCATGAAATAGGAGTCGTGCGTGTTCAAGAAATCATATGCAAGCGATAGGGTTCCAATGGACTTAAATGGTAGCTAATCTATTGGATACTCATACAGAATATTTCATGATATATATATATGTGTGTGTGCATGTGTGTGTGTACATACAATCACCTGGTCCATAACATAATTACACCTTCGAGTAATAATACATAATTACACATAGTGCACCTAATCGTTAATGGACTATCTAGACCGTTTAACTGATACACAATACAAAACAGAAGCTGCCTCCACACGTAGATCAGGTGTGTCCTCTCTGTTGCACCTCAGGAATTCCTCCTTGTTTGAAGACCTTCGTCCTTCTTACGACGTCTCACCCTTTCTCTGTGGAGTGGTCGTATTCCCTTGGAGTCATAAATGAGTGGGGTGAGAACATTTTGTCCTCAGTGGGAATCCTTAGTCCTAATTGTTCTCCAGGCGAAGCGCGCCAACCTCCTTAGGACTTCCAACGTTCTCAACAGCATAGGTCAACAAGCCGAAAGCCTTCCCCAGCAAGCAAAAAGTTCGCGCAAAGGCTTCGCTGACAGGAACTTCCTCCAATTGCTCCAAGGTTTCCTTGTATAGGAAGCTTCTCTTCATGATCTAGCAAAAGTTCACATCCTTGGGCCAAGCCCAAGCAAGAGCACTCGAGATATGCCCACAGTCCCCTTGGGACAAACCGCCCTGAGTATGCTTCTGCGGAGGGGAACGTTCAGCGGTACCCTCTCGTAGTGACTGCATAGAAGGAGAACGAGCAGGAGGCGGAGAAGAAGGAACTTTGTTCCAAATAGGAGGAACCTCACTACCCATTTCAGCCACCCTCTGACCTCATAGCTCTTCCTTGGCTGAGGGGTTCAAAAGCCTGTTCATCTCCTTTAACTTATCCACCACACTCATGTTTCTGCGGAGTTGAGAACCTGCAAAATCAAATCATCAACAACAAAAACAAAA